>SNQJ01S0172079.1:30194-46702 GCA_010110895.2 Picea sitchensis
GTGGAGAATGGTCCAGGTTGACAGAATGATGGTCTGTATCATGCTAGTACAACTTAGATATGATGCTTCAACATCATGCTAGTACAACTTATATATGATACAGATGCCTTGAACATCATGCTAGTACATCTTAGATATGATGCATTAGCATCATGCTAGTACAACTTACAGATGATGCATATGCCCGAGTCGCATCATGCTAGTACAACTTTGATATGATGCAGTAGCATCATGCTAGTACAACTTAGAGATGATGTAGATGACTCGCATCAAGCCAATACAACTTAGAGATGGTGCATTGATACCATGCTAGTATGGATTAGAGATGATGCAGAGGCATTGATCTACATCATGCCAATACAACTTAGATATGACACATTCACATCATGCTAGTATGGCTTAGAGAAGATGTAGATGGTACTCCACATCATGCTAGTACAACTTAGAGATGATGCATATGCCTGAGTCGCATCATGATAGTACAACTTAGATATGATGCAGTAGCAGCATGCTAGTACAACTTAGAAATGCTGGATATGGCTCACATCATGCCAATACAACTTAGAGATGGTGCATTGACACCATGCTAGTACAACTTAGAGATGATGCAGATGCATTGATCTACATCATGCCAATACAACTTATATATGATGCATTCACATCATGCTAGTATGGCTTAGAGATGATGTAGATGGTACTCCACATCATGTCAGTACAACTTAGATATGATGCATTCACATCATGCTAGTACGCCTTAGAGATGATATAGTGGAGAGGTTCATCATATGTTGGGACATATGTTGGGACAATGATTCTTCTAGGACGTATGTTCGGATTAGAAGAATGGTCCTTGTATCACTCTCTTGAGTGATTGACTTATGCGAGACACTCTGTTGAGTGGGATAAGTCCAACATATGACTTATTCAACATCATGCTCGATTACTCAGATGGAGTATGGCCTTGAGAGATGATGCAGATGATGATATATTTTAATGCCAGGATGCTATCAGTTGATGATATATTTTAATGCCGTGGATGCTATCTCAGAACACCGCTTCCTGATTGTAAATATAACTGAACCGCCAAGGATTATGGAAAAACTCATAAGTATGAATATGTGATGTAAATGGACCCCAGAAGAGGTCAATGAATGCAAATGACAGTTTGAATTTAATGCTAACCCGCCGAGGGATGCGTAAAAGAGACCACGACATGGTCGTGGAGGGCACCTTTGAAAGGGGCTTAACTTCCACCAAGAATTAAACACCGTAATTGGACTCCACTCGCCCGACCAAAAAGCTTCTACCGCTAGCCCCGGAATAAATGCCTTGCGTGTTGGTAGGTTGATGGCTTTACGAGGGATGGGAGGTGAACCGCCCATCCGTGAGAGCCATCATAAATGACCGGGGCAGTAGTATAATCGTACACACGCAACCTCCCCGGTGAGGATAAGGCGATGGGTCAAACGATTGAAAGGGCGTATCGCCAGGGGAACTCCGCACGACGCGAGGAGTGATCGCAGAGGAGGGATTGCAACCTTCGCCCCTGGCAATCGGCGCATTGCAGAGACGCAGGTCTCAGACATCGTGGTCTCAAATGGGTGGCTAGCGGTAAATCTAGTAGGAGTCACTACGCCTACAGTTAGGTGGAAACGAAACCCTCTCAGCAGCCGCTTCCATTGCTAAAGTTATTTCCGATAAGTGTTTTACTTATATTGCATTCAGAATCATATGTCATTATTATTCATGGATCAGGAATTTGTAAATACCGTGGAAGGAATTGTCCGGTGACAACAATTGTTAATATAGAGGTAGAGGTTAGCCCATAGAATCCTGTGAAATTGTGAAGAATTACGCGGACGAGTGTCCGCGAGTGTATGATAATTTAATAAGTGGATATATGCTTATTACAAAGGATATCATGCACTAATTTCGTCAATAAAATGAAGTCAACCATGCCCAGCCATTCTCGGAAAGTTGTCTCCCTTATTCCGCTTCCCTGAATGAATCTTGCAAGGGATCTCCATTGCAGATTTCCCTCCTAGGAAAGGTTCGCTTAAGAACCTGCAATGCTGGCCCGAACGCCTAGGATTTATTAATCCTGCACGAGGAGGTACGATTCTATTAATGTTCCAAGTAGTAGTGTTGTGAGGGAAGTGATTTGAGCCATTAGATCCGGAGTAGAAATCCCGTAAACCATAGGATCGAGAAGAGTTGCACCAGAGCTAAACTCTAGCGTGAAGAGGAAGAGTCCTACTGCTGATCTCAGACACGTGTTGACATTCTCGAGGCATTGGGATTTCACCCATCGGATATTTTAGGAGTGTAGAACCGTTACAAAATGAAATCGCTGGCACGCGATTTCGATCAACTGGACTGGCCCATCATGCGGACACATGTCGAGATCCGGAGGGGAATCGATATTTTCCATCTGAAATCGGCATCTCGCGGACAGCGTCGGGAAATCCAAGTGAAAACCTCGACAATATCCGGAAATATTCAAATAATAGGGACACGTGGCGTAGGATCCCAGAGAGCTCCTGAAGTTCGCATATCTGGATTTCTAAGGGCATAATCCTCGTAATACTAAATCGCGATATGCGAAGTTCCGACACCATCATAGGCCGCTGATCCAAGGGACTGGCAAGAAGATCCGAGGGAGTCGTGAATCGGGGAATCAGAGATCCTGAAGAGAAACAAAGATTCGGCTCTCGAACCGAGCAAATCTAAGCCGCCCGGCTGAGAGGGACACGTAATACGATCGTCCGCCCCTGACGATCTCGTGGTACCAGGCATCGGGGCCACTCAAGTCTCAAACAGCGATAAGATCTGGACCGGCCATCGGACAAAAGTTAGAGATCGAAATGACGCAGATTTGACGATCGGAAAATCGGAGTTCTCAAGGTCATGATAACTAGGACATCATAAGTCCCGGAACCCCGAGAATCAATCCGCCGCCCGGTCCGCCGGTGACAAGTGGCAAAGGATCGTGCGTCGTCGGCGTTTTGTTTATCAGAGTTTTCGATGGTAAGGAAATTGTGCAACAGGAAATCGCGATCCGCGATTTCCCGATGAGATCTGAGCCGTTCATGACGAGGACGCGTGTCAGAAGATCCCGAGGGATCGGGGTTCGACAATTCGGGATTTTCGATGACAAGAAACTCACGACAGGAGGAATCGCGAGATCCCGAAACGCGACGGTCCCCTAGTCATAGCACTCCAGTGGAGGACATGTGTCACTCCACGCCATCATAAGGAGTGTGGGCCATAGGCGCCAGAACAAGGGACCGATGTCGGAAGATCAAGCTTGGCCGTGAGTCCACGCCAAGTGGCATCGGGGATCGGGGAATCGGAATTTGCTAAGGCTTGTGCATCGCGACATCATAAACCCCGAAACCTCGATGGGTAGCTATAGAGCGGTGGACATATGGTAGCAGGTCACATGAGAACAGAGCTAGCCTAGAGGGCTAATGCGTTAGGGGCATATCGGGGATCGGAGAATCGCGAGTTCCGAGGACTCGTAAATTGCGACATCAGAAAACTCGAAACTCCGATAGGAGTTGCCCTGAAAGGAGGTGAGACCACGGCCGTAAAGGCAGTGAACCACATGCTTGGCCTGGGGAGCTAATACATGAGGAGCGCATCGGAATTCGAAGGATCGCGAGTCATAGGGGTGAATGAGTTTGATGTTAGAAACCCCGAATCCCGATATTTAACCAGGGGTTGGCATTTCGCAAATGCCGGTTTTCTGGAGATTTCTCACTTGTGGGAGAATAATCCGAAATTTTTAAAATTATGATAGTGGGTGTGTTACACTATCAGATGATACTGATAGTGATGATGATGCTCGTGACTTGATCTGCATGATCATGAAATAGCATGTGTGGCTATGATGATGCTACCTATAGATATGTTTGAGATCATTATAGTTAATACCTCCTTAGCTAGGAGGGAGTGTTGATATTATGGTAGCTGCGGGAGGTATCAACCTCCATGTTTAACCTCTTGATAGATTAGAATATTTCAGAAGCTAGATAAACCCTAAGCAAATGTGTAAAAACCCTAGAAGACAAGTCGGCTCAGTAAAATAATTAATATTAAAGTATTAGCCTCTAAGAAGAGAAGTAGACCTAGACAGGTGACAAAGAGCACTATAAATAGAGGGCGCTTGAGTTCATTTGTACACACACTCACACTCAAGTCAAGTGGTGCACAAGTCTAGAGTAGGAGTGTAGCTGCAATGATTGCAATTGTGTATTGGTGTTTGTCTGTGGTTTTGGGACTTTCTGATTGGTGCGCTACCTTTGGAGAAATGTGCACTCTCTCTTGGTTATCTGTTGGGTCTAGTGCTGCTTCCAGAATCATTCTATTTGTTAAAGGTTACAGTGCTCGGGTTGGGTGACAATATTGTGATATTGTCTATGGTGAAATGAGCACATCGATTATTTTAACAAAGGATGCCCTAATATATTGCTGATACCATCATTTTTCTTCCCTCTTTCACCATCAAAACTTGGGTCTAAGCATTGGGATATTATCTACATGTTTAGTGCTTGATTACCCAATAAATATTTGGTTCTTTGCACGGTTAATTTCTCAGCTATTGAAATCTTAAATTGCTTATATATATATTTATTCTCTACTGCAATTTTGGGATAGCAAGGTTTCTTGCTTGTTCCCCTTTGATAAAAGGCTTGTATATCTATCTTGTGTCTTGTTCCAGGCAGGTTTAACATTGTCTTGCAGGTATTCAATACTTTGGAAACCATCCTTCATCAACAAGAATCTCTTCCAAGAATTTCCCTCAGGTCCTCCAGACTTGACCTACAGGGGATTCATTGAGCTTCTACCACTTTCTATATCAATCCCCCTAGGGTCACCAAGATCCCCCCATTGTGGTGATTTATTGTCACTAAAGCGAGGGGAGTGTCTATATAAGGTGAAAATGGGTAGGTACTCCCATAGTTTTCACTCTTCCATGGGTTGGTTTGGAATTTTCCCAATCTACAGATTGTGCGATAACAAGCCCGAAGAAGTCAGGTTCCATCAACATAAGGTTGGAGGATAGAACCACCAAATGGTAATGGTATCTTCCTCCCATCCATGGCAGCTAAAAAGTAAGTATCCTTTTGAGAATTCTTCTTGACAATGTAACTGTCAAACCATATAATTTTGCTTTTCTTGTCATACTTTGGCATTCCCTTCTTTTTATCCCACATGAGTGCTAGAATGCCTTCACAAAATTAAAAACATGACACATCTTCCATGTAAGCTTGTGTGGGAAGATATGCTTTGAATACATTTTTGATAACTTGTTCTTGTTCTTGATCCTTCTTGAGTATCTTGATGGATCCCGGGTCCTTTCCTTGGCATTTGGCAAGTTTCTCCTTATATTCATCGGTCTTAGGCAATAACGTATCAATATAATCTTCTCCAAAAAATGGTAACTCCGAACGGTCATAATCCATGACCTGAGATGTTACATCATTTTCATAATCACACGAATAGTCGGGGTTATTTGGATCTTCTATATCTGCATGGAACAAAGTGTTTAACACTATTGGAGGATCTTCAAGCTTATCCTGTAGCTTCAGAGCTTTCAATACTTCTTTCCTTACATAAGTAATCTTTCACATCTCTTTCATCTTTCCAATCATAGTTGGTATGCCTATATTCAATCGAAGCTCCTCATATGCCGGTGCAAGTCTCGGGAGTAAGTCACGCACTAGAGGTGGAGGAGGTGGAGGCACTTCCTTTGTTTCTTGCGACATATGAAATAGAGATTTGTTTCTTCTTGAGTACACCAATATTCCTTCTTTCTCAGCTCATTTTTATGGTTTTCATCCATTTGGATGAGCACTCTGAGCCGCCCCTTCCTAGCACCCTTCTTCTTGATCTCCTCAAGTTGTTCCCAATGTAATATCCACATACTCATTGTCTTGGAGATAAGAGATCATATCAATGAAATTCAACTAGTTTGCAAGGCCTGAACCGTCTTCTTCTCTCTGTCTTGGACAATAATCTTCTGAATGCGCTTCATGACAGGGAAAACACCATGGAGATTCCTCTGTATTGACCATTCCAACTAGATTTAGAGTGTCAGGAGATTTTTCCTTCCATTGAGGCATCGTATTCCAACTTGTGTTTTGCTTCCTGATAACCTGAGGTCTCGGAGCAGACTGGTTTTTTTCCAAGGTTGTCAACCTGTTCATAATCTGATTCTAACTTTGGATGAACTGAGCATTCATTTGATCGAACTTTTGGTCCAAGAGAGCGATTGGATCCAGTGCATTGTTTGTTGAAGTCTTTGTCTTTGCTTCTACCTTGGCACGAGGAAACTGAAAAGGCTCAATCTTTGAGCTAATAATATGCTCTTCAATCTACGCACTATACTCTTTGGCCTTCACCAAAGCGCGAGGCATTTTATCCTTCAAGATAAAACCGAATTTCCCTTCAAAAGAATTTATATAAAAAAAGAGAACAATTGCTGGAGGTGGGCATAAGTCCTTTGGGATCTTCCTGAGAAAATTGCCAAACCTAATGTCGAACTCCTCCACTATTTTGTTTTATTTCTTCTTAATTTGGTTGAATTGCATCAATAACATTCCATTTTCATTTTTCTTTTTCTATCTCTTTTTGAGCAAATTTGTGAAATCTTCATAGGATTCCACGTGATTGTCAGGAAATGCTTTGAACCACCTCTATGCATCTTCGGTAAGAGACATGTCTAATAGCCTCATTGCAATGTATTCATGTTCTACATCATCGTTTTCCATGGCCACATCGATAGCATAAAGATTCTTTTTTGGTGTGACAACAATATTTCCAGTGAACTTGGGCAACCATTTGTGAGACTCTTTGGGCATGGTATTGGGATAACCAGGATGGTGGCCATATTCAATGGTTTGTAAAGGTCACTAGCCCAAGGATGAGCCATTGGAGCGAGGGGAATTTTACCTCGAAACAAGGTTTTGACAAAGGGGGAATTATGAGGAGGCCTCCTTCGGTAATCCTTAGAAGGCTTAAGCTTTCCTTCGGGAAGTGTCTTTTGGAAAGATGGGTTCTTGGGTTGTGGAGGACTTGGATATTTATTTCTTCGGGTACAAACCATATGGAGTTGCCATATAAGATTTATGAAAATATCATCAAAAATCAAATTGGGAACATTCCTCAAATGGAGTCGCCAGACAAGCTAAGGGTAAAGGATTCGGGAATAACTTGCCAAGTGTGGTTAGGGCTTGGAAAAGGATTGAAAATACTCACCATCAATGATGCCAAAATGTTATCGCACATATTGTATCTTGGGAAAATCCCAACCCAAACCATAAAGGTGAGACAACTACGTGAGTACCTACCCACTGCCACCTTAGATAGACACTCCCCTCACTTTAGTGATGATGAAATCACCACAATGGGGGAATCCCAGTGACCCTAGGGGTATTGATATGGAAAGTGAAATTATGATAAATGAGCACCCCTATAGGTCAAGTTTGGAGATGAAGAAAATCTTGAATATGAGTCTTATGAGAGGATAAATGGTTTCCAAGTGTTAAATACCTACAAAACAATGTCAACCGTGCCTGAAACAAGACAAATGATGATAAACAAAGCCTCTAATAAATGGGGAATCAAAAAGAAACCTTACTGTCCCAAAATTGCAGCAGTATATAAGTGTATAAATAAACAATAAAAGATATTAATAGGTGTGAATCTAACCATCAAAAATCAAGTACAAGATGTTGTAAACAAAGCTAGCAATGACTAGTTAAACCTCCAATGATTTAGCCAAGACTTTAATGATATTTATGGTCGTTTATTAAGTGTTATAAACAAGTTATCATGATAGACAAGGGGCTGTATCAAAAAATTTCTACAACAACAAGATCTAGCCACAAAAATCAACAAGTAAATAGTCTAAAAGTTAACCAATAATTAGTAGAACAATAATCTAGGTTCACAAGCAAATTTCAGTGGTATATTAGAGAGTAAAGAGTGAAAGAAAGAGAGTTTTTTGCTACAACCGTAATGGTTGTAGAATTAAGTTTGTTACAACAACAAACTACTTGGGTAAAAGAGTACGCCCTTAGGGCACAATAATTCTTATCACATATAAAAAATAATCCAACTTGAACAATTGTAATATCTCGTAAATTCACTTATACCAATGCAAGAATATTATATCTCCAATGCAACTTAGACTAGTGCCAAATCAATTTTTTATGGAGTCTTTTGTGTAAGAGCTAGTTTTGTTACTTATTTAGGGGTGTAATCCCTTTTATTCCCTATAGAGAAAACAAAACTAGCAAGGTAAATCTAGGAGGGTGTAAGCCCTTTTACTCCTCCTAGAAACCCTTGCAAACAAATATAGCTTATTCAAAGATAACAAGGTAGAATTGATGGAGGGTGTATTCCCTTATACTCCTACAAGGGGTCTAGACAAATCAATGCTTGAAAAAAGAAGAAACCAAACAATAAATGCATAAATTCCTTACGAATTCCAAGAATAACATGAAGAAACTCTTCTTTATCAAGTATATTCCACCAAAATACCAAGAACAAGCCTTCCAAGAGATAGTGCCTTAGTTTTCTTCACCAAATGACAAAGTACTAGCATCCAAGAGACATTCAAGAGAGAGATAGAGCAAAATTCCCAAGTTGGGCGAAAATTTCAGCCATGTAATATGTAATTCTCAAGTGAGTTATGTCCAAATGAAATGAAAGTGACCTCTATTTATAGGTGATCACTAAAAACCAATTTGTCTAATTTTTAAAAAGTTAACATCAAATTAGAGAGGTTGACCTCCCTATTTGTCTTTTACAAATTAAAATTACAAATTCATAAAGTAAATTTCCGTTTTCAGGGGTGACGTCATGCCCTAAAGGGTGACATTAGGCATCTTAGAGAGACGTGGAAGCCTTTGGTGAAGAACGTTGGAACTCCAAAGGCCATAATATATGCCACCATGTTCTCTAATGCATGACAAGTGTCTCTCTCTCCATCAAACCATGCCATTTCACCATCAACTATGAGAAACCCCATCAAAACCCTATCCCTCATGTGATGTCTAGGGCATAGAAGGTGATGTTTTAGGCCTTCCAAGGCCAACGCTGGGGTGTAAAATGATGGAACATGCTCCTCTTATGGTGTCCAATTTTCTCCAAAGGAAATTATTTTCCTCCCATGTGTCCAATGAGAGGGGGAACATCATCCAACCTATGGGCTTCATGCCCCTATGAAGGTCCACAAAACCTTGTGCCTCCATGCAAAGACTTCCACTAGTAAAGGCCCCACAAAGATAAACGAATTTGCCTTCCAAGGGTCCACAAGTCATAAGTATCATGTCAAGTAAGCCATATCTAATAAAAGAACCACCCAAACATGTGCATTAAATCCTCCCTTTTCAAAATAAAAAAATGCTCAAAGAACTTATACAACTTGCCAAATTTAAGTATGGGAGGGTTTTCATGGTGACCTATTGGATAAATCATTCCCCAAGTCAAGGAGTATTTCCCAAGAGGATCCTCTCTAAGTCATGTAAAGAGTATGAGGTGGATGAGGGTGTGACCTCTGGGCATGGGGTTTCTTGACATACAAGGGCTCATATGTAATGTTCCCAAGCAATTTCGCTAGGAACCTTGGGTTATTTTATGATCTTGTTTGTGTTATTCATGCAATTTTTTCTTTAGAAAGTTGTGTTAGGTGTCTTGTATTGAGTTTTATAGCATATGGAGAACAATAATATATGAATATTACAATATACAATAGAAAACACAAATAAATTCTCAAATAACTTGAGATATGACCTTTATTTAGATAATAAGTTGACCTCCATACATAAGATCTGCAGATTTGGAACAATATAATAAGATAAAGGAGTCCGTGCTGAATAGGCCCTCACGGTACAACAATATAGAGAGATAATACCTCCTATACCCCCAACAACTAAATGATAGTTAACACAAGATCAATTTCTTTCCCTTGAAGGCTTGAAACCCTTAGATTTGGTGCTGGTACGCCCCCAACTGGCTGAAGAAGCTAAGAAATTTGGTTTCCTTGCAGATGGCCTCCAAACCCTTACCAAATGATGCCAAACTATAGATCGGGAATATATAGTGCATATGGAGAGAGCCCTTAGTCAAACCAACTTAATGGATCCTCAATGAATAGTGCGCCCCTCTTCAGAAATTCGTCCCAAGGCCATAATAAAATAATAAGCAATATAATCCATCCAATAGAAGATGATAAAGGGCGCTCTAGGCCTAACAAACCTTCCTAGGAAGAGATTTGCCTCAGATATCGCTTATCCACATCAAATCGAATTGATCTCCTCAAAACAATGCGCCCCACCTACATGAAACCATCATATATGTGCTCTGCCTCCTTCTTGGAATGTAGAAACTACCCTGTAGCTGAATATAATGGTGAGGGAGGAATATTTCACCTCCTTGGATAAGATTGGACCAGGAACAAAGGGATCTTTCAACTCCTTGCTAATATCTAGGGTTTATTGAATCAAAACCATCAAAACGTATGTTGAATAGCTCAATGAGCACTCAAGAGTAAATAACATGAATGAGTGAGGCACCCTCCTCTCTCTTTTATACCTCCATCTTCTAATTCTCAGTTGAGTTTCTTTATTTCTTTTGCTAAGGGTATTGTTTATTTTCTCCTTAAGTCAAATAACCTTTTTCTTCTTTCATCAAAGTCACTTTAATAAAATAACATTAAGTCCTTTAGTGACACTTTAATGCCTCCTAACCCCTTTTTACCCATTGGGCTATAGTCTAGAGGGGTGACTAGACTACTAAGTCCTCATTTGTTCTTTTCAAGGAGAGGGGAACATTAAAATATCCCCTACTGGACATTTCTTTCCCACAAGCAATTCTGAACCTGTTTGTTGTAGCATTTATTCACTCTCCCAAGTGACATCTTCTATAGGAAAACTCTTCCATTTGACCAAGTACTCCTTAATGTCTCTGTTCCTTAGTTGTTTCTCCCTCACGTCCAAGATCTCCTCTGGAATAAAGATCAAGTTTCCTTCTTCATCAACTGGTGGTAGGTATTCATGAGCTACAATATGTTGCCCCAATTCCCTCTTTAAGCATGATACTTGGAAAACATTGTGGATTTTCCTCCCCTGTGGTAATTTTAATTCATATGCAACCTCTCCAATTTTCCTTTGCACCTTGTAGGGCCCATAGAAATGTGGTTTTCACTTCTCAACGCCATTTTTCTTAATAGATGTCTTCCTGTACGGTTGTAGCCTTAAATACACCAAGTCCCCTACCTCAAAAGTGCGCTCCACTCTCTTCTTGTTAGCATATAATTTCTGTTGGTTTTGAGCTCTGTGAAAATGCTCTTTAAGTTATTTAAGGATGTCTTGGATTTCATGTATCCATTCTTTGGCCATAGGATCCCTGCAATCTCCAAACACAATTTCAACAAAATTCAACAAAAGTAAGGGGATCATAATTGTACAAATCATTGAAGGGAGACATACCGATGGACATATGGTGAGTGGTGTTGCAGAAATATTCACGCAGATAAAGCCACTTGATCCACACTTTCTGTTGCACAACTACATAATTGCGGAGGTAAACTTCCAACCATTTTTTCACTATTTCTGTTTGTCCATATGTTTGTGGATGGTAGCTAGTGCTAGGAGTTAACTCAATTCCCACTAGCCTAAAATACTTCTGCCAAAAGATGCTCATGAATTTGCTGTCCATGTCACTCACAATTGTCTTGGGTAATCCATGCAACCTGAAAACCTCTTTGAAAAATAGTTCGGTCACCTGAGATGTTCTAAAGTCCATGGAATGACGAAGAAGTGGGAAAACTTAGTCAGATGATCTACTACCACAAATATATAATCTTTCCTTGTGTCTTGGGGAGACCTGTAATGAAATCCATAGATATAATCTCCCACTTATGCTCTGGAATGGGAAGAGGTTGTAATAGGCCTGCTGGGTGAGTGTGCTCATCTTTGTTCTATTGAAAAGTGGTACACTCCTTGATGTGGCGCATTATATCTCCCTTGAGGCCCTTACAGGAGAACCTTTCCTTTATCTTCTTGTATGCCTTAAGAAAACCCTGGTGCCCTACTAATGATGAGTCATGGAATGCTTGAACCACCCTATTATTGAATGAAGATTCTGGAATGAGATATATACTTCCATTGTAATAAATAATGTAATCTATAATCCTGTACATGTCATCCTGTAACTGTCCATCCATCAACTCACATGCAAATGTGTTTTTAGAGTATTCAACCAATAGATGAGATTTCCAATCAATTGATATTTCTAACATGGAGTAAGACAAGGGACTTTTGGATAAGGCATCTACTACTACATTATTCTTTCCTTTGACATATTCAATGTCAAATTTATATTCTTGGATCTTTCTTACCCGTTTTTGCTTCATTTCATTAAGGTCCTTCTACGCAAGGAAGTACTTGAGGTTGTCATGGTCTATTCTAACCACAAATTTTGCTCCAACTAGATATTGCCTGAATTTGGCCAAGGCGTGCATTATGGATAACATTTCTTTATCATAAATGGTGTACAACAACTCAACACCCCTCAATTTGCGACTCTCATAGGAAATATGATGCCTATTTTGCATGAGAGAAACTCCAACACCTTCACGAGATGCATCACACTCCAATACGATAGGTTGAGAAAAATCAGGTAAAGATAGTACAAAAAAAGTACCTATCACCTTTTTCATTTTATCAAATTTTGACTGAGCCTTAAAATTCTACTAAAATGCCCCCTTCCTGGTCAAATCAGTTAGGGGTGCACAAAGTTGGGATAACCCCTTGACGAACTTCCTATAATAATTGCAGATGCCTAGAAATCCCTTGAGTTATGTAAGTGTTTTGGGTGTAGGCCAATCAATGATGGCCTCAATCTTCTCTTGATGAACCTGTACCCCCTTGGATCCAATAATGTGTCCCAATTAGAGGACCTCTTTCATCCCACTTTCACATTTTGACTCTTTTGCATATAAAGACTGCTTCTCCATGATGCTCAAGATCACATCCACATGTTTTAGGTGCTCCTCTCATGTTTTTTTGTAAATAAAAAAATCATCAAAGAAGACAAGCAAATACTTCCTCAGTTGCTTGTTAAACACATGGTTCATGTAACACTAAAAAGTGGCTGGTGCATTGGTTAGGCCAAAAGGCATGAAAAGGAACTCATAATTCCCAAAGTGGCATCTGAAGGATGTATGATGTATTTCTTGCTCCCTCATCCTGATACGATGGTATCCAGAGTGTAAATCAATTTTAGTGAAGTATAATGCACCATGTAGCTCATCCAACAATTCATCTATCTTGGGAATGGGATACCTATTCTTGATAGTTCTCTTATTTAGGGCTCTGTAATCTATGCACATGCACATATTCCCATCTGTTGATTTTTTGGTAGCTACGAGAGGTATTAACCTGCACATGTAACCTATGACTTAGAATAGAATATTTCGGAAGCAAGTGAACCATTAAACAGATGTATGGAAACCCTAGAAGACAAGTCGTCCTAGGAGAATAAATAATATTATAACATTATCTTCCAAAAATACAAGTTGGCTCCACAGGAAAAAGATAAACATAAAATATAATTACCAGAAATTTAGATCAGCCGAGTCAGAAAATTCACTAGACATATTAATATAAATAGAGGACGTTTTAGCTCATTTGGATACCCAGTCAGAGCACAAGTCTTGTGGAGAGCTACAGTTGCAGCTGGAAGGAGGAATAAGGGCGTATGGTCATCTCTTGGTCTTGGTCTCTCTCTAATGCTATCAAGTGATTCTCTTGGTGAAAATCTTCGTGATATTCTTGATAAGTATGGCACAAGGTTGAGAGAGTAGTGCAGCTGCAGCTGCTGCAGTTGTGTATGGAACTTATTCTATGGATATGGAGACTTTCTCTCTTGTGCGCTACCATTGGAGAAGGAGCACTGTACTTGTCTTGAGTTGTTGTTGCAGTTAGCAGCTAGGGTTTATCTGTTGGTTCTGGAGTAGGCTTTCAAAAATGATTCTAAGTAAATGTTAGTGTGCTCGGGGGTGGAATATGTGAATGCCTATGGTTGGGTGACAATGATGTGACATTGTCTATGGTTAAACGAGCATACCAACATTTCAACATGGTTTAAGAGATGGTTTCCTTCGTAATAGTATAACCACTGGAAGGAAGATCCTCAGTTGATCCGGATTTATGCAGGAACACAATGAAATACATAAATACACATAAACGTAGAGATGCAGCGGAAGTAAAACTTCTTTTCATTAACAACAAATGACTAAAATATGCTTACAGACAGAATGGAAATGAAATAGCTCGGGCACTGGTAGCTTATCTCTGAGAAGAGATGTGGTGGCTACTGGCCTCTGAATTCTATTTTACAATGAGGCTCGAAGGCCTATATATTATTGAGAAACAATGGAAAACTATAAACATCCAAAAACCTAACCCTAGGAGATGAAACACCAGAATATGGGCCCCGTTGGGGTAAATTGGTACATCAATTTCCTGGGGTCATAAATTTGGCATACTATCTTCGTTTGACGCACATGATACATTGTTATAAAGATCTATCTGAGGACTACACTGCTGATAGAGAATATCGAGTCTGGAACGGACTCGATATTCGCTGTCAAAAGTGTAGTCCTCAGATAGATATTTCTAACAATGTATCATGTGCGTCAAACAGAGATAATATGCCAAAGTTATGACCCCAGAAAATTGATGTACCAATTTACCCCAACGGGGCCCATATTCTGGCATATCATCTCCTAGGGTTAGGTTTTTGGATGTTTAGGGTTTTCCATTGTTTCTTAATAATATTCGAGCCTCATTATAACACAGAGTTCAGAGGCCAGTAGCCGCCACATCTCTTCTCAGAGATAAGCTACCAGCGCTCGATCTATTTTATTTCCATTCTGTCTGTAAGCATATTTTAGTCATTTGTTGTTAATGAAATGAAGTTTTACTTCCGTTGTATCTCCGCGTTTATGTGTATTTCCATATTTCATTATGTTCCTGCATAAATCTAGATCAGTGGTATCAGAGCAGTCTTCTCTTTCTCGATCCTTCTTTTCATGTCCCCAATGAGGTCAGGGTATAAAGATTTAGGGCTCGATCTAGTTGAACCGTTGCAAGATCAGCCTCGCAAACCCCGATGACTGCCTATGGGGGAAGAAAAGAAAGATGAGGGAGAAGGAGATCCTATCAAATTATTGCTCTAGGAGGCCCTCAAGAAATAAAGGAACGTGATGATGGACAACTTTGCCCAGATCCTTCAACGACTGCCCACTGGAAACGCATCTACACCCAACAACCACTCTGGAGGTGCCACTCCTTTTAAGGTACAAGTAAACTTTGACATTCCCATATTTGAGGGCCAAATAGATGCAGATGCCGTTGATAGATGGTTGAATCTGTTAGAAGGATATTTCTCGGTTGATGACTTTTCTGACTGAGAAAGGATTATTTTTGCACTGCTTAAAGCTGCCCCCCATGTCAAGGACTGGTGGGAAACCTACTGGGAGCAACAGAGCGAGGGGTAACCCTCTTTGTTCTCGGTCACACCCACTTGGAATTATTTTCTAGACGCCATCAAGGAACAATATTATCCCGTGGGGAGCTATGAGGAAAAATACATACAATGGACTATGCTGTGGCAGCAAAGGGACCAAGATGTGCATGCGCTGACAAATCTGTTCCATACCCTACGCACAAAGTTGGGTATCAAATATTCAGAGAAACATTTGGTGTTAAAGTAACATAGTTGTCTTCATAGATACATTCAGGAGGAAATTGAGTTCCTTGACATCTCCTCGCTTGGTGTGGCATACCGGTATGTTGCCAAGATTGAGCAGAAGTTCAAACAGAAGAAGCGATACTTTGGGTATGTGAATTAGAAGCAAGGGAAAGGTACCCCCAAACCGCCGAACAAAGGACCAAGCCAAGGCGGGGCAGACGAGGACAACCCACCAAAGACGCAAGAAAAGAACAACACCACGAAGCCAAAAAAGGATACGGGGAATTGGTGTGAGTTCCATAAGAGCTCCACTCACAATACAAGTGAATGTCGGGCCAAGAAGTCAGTGGTAGCCGAGTTGAAGGATTTTGAATCGGATGCAGGATCCAAATTTGAATCAAAACCCGAAAAGGGGAATGACAGGGGGAAGAAGATTATCGTTGTGGAGTCCAACACCACCGTTTCCACCACGAAGATCTAGAAGAAGGAACCAAAAAATCTAGAGGAGGTGGAGTGCCTCTTCCATTTCCAGATGTGGGTAAAGGGTTCCCTGTTGCAGTTCATTGTCGACAGCGGGAGCCAGAATAACCTCATCTCAGTAGAGGTTGTGAAACGACTGGGCTTGACGACCACAACACACCCACAACCATACACCATCGGGTGGTTGCGCCAAGGACGGGACCTCCGCGTCAGCCAACAATGCCGCCTTCCCTACAACATCAAGCCCTTCACGGATG
>SNQJ01S0172080.1:2575-20463 GCA_010110895.2 Picea sitchensis
TATTTTTTTTCCAATGTAAAGTAGCATATATTAACGGGTTACAGTGGAATATGATCTCAATTTTAAAGAATAAGTGAAGTTTTAAAGAATAAGCGAAAAGGATAATAACATTCCTCTCATTCAATGGAACTAAATCTAATCGACAATTATTTTATCCAAATTATTCTTATAAAAATTGAAAAATCAATTTCTGGCAAACTGGAAAATAACACATCCCTATTGAATAATTTTTATGAATATTTTCCAATTTCCTATAGTTGTACTAAGTGCACGTGCCAATGGTGATAAATTTGCAGACTTCGTTGTTGTTTTATCTAATGGGATGCTAAAGGATCTCATGCTATCTTTCCATTTATCGTCTTGATGCTATATGGTAGACCTGGATCATCCCAAAACATTTAAGGTGTTCATTTCATACTGGGGGTTTAATGAAGGGAAATTGGGTCGTATACAATTGAAATACATCAGAGAAAAGAGCTCTCACTTGGACTCCAAAAGTCGAATAAGTTGGCAAAAAATTGAAGCGAGTTATAAGCTCATAGAGGCAAAGATATAGAGTTGTAAGTCTGTTGGGTTATTTTGTAATCTTCGAGATTGGGTAATATTGGATAATTTTTCTGGATGTAAATTGTGTATAAAAGGTCTCGAAACTTCCAATGTTTCTAGTGGACATTCCATCCATCATTAAGGACATGAAAGCACATATGATTGAAAGGAGAGCTGAATTTTATATTTATAAATAAGGAGAGCCAGTAACTATTGAGGAAAAGAAAGCACGGAAAATAAATAATAATAAGAAATAGTCATTGAGATGAAGAATATTAATTAATTGTGACAGAAGACTAACTTAAAAAAGGTGGTCAAATTAGGGGCAATAATAATGGGGGGAAAATATTTGAAATAGTAGTTGAGTTAAATGTTAATGTGGGAAATTAGGAAGATTTTAAAATTTAAATAAGATCAGGATTTGCATGAATTAGAGTGAGAAAATAAGATGGACAATTAAAAAACTACATCATATACTCTAGTTTTAAAAAACTACATGCCATTAATGACATTCACTTAATTCCTAGAATCGTCAAAATGATGGATAATTTAACAATAACCATAATATGATATTTACCATGTTTGCAAATACCTTGAAAAAATTCAATAATTTCAATTACCAATTGTGTCAAAACAAAGTAGGTGTGTGAGAATTATTTGCAGTTACATTAAAAACTTTCTATAAATTTCAAATGTGTGCTCAAATTAAATTGCCATATTTTCAATAAAAACAATTTTTTGAAAAAGTAGAAGTCTAAAATTGCTCTTAAATTTGAGGACAATTTTTTACCAATAATCAAAACACGATAAGTTTTTACTCTGTTCACTAGTTAACCGTTTTTAAAATCTAAGTGCACAGAAGGGGGAATTGAGACAGAAAAAATTGGGATCTAGGCGGAATTGAGGCATAGAAAGAAGTTGGAGCCTCTTATTTGGTGCTCTTCAAAATTCAAACCATGTGCAAGCTCCTATATAAAGGTAATCTATTAAGCTTTTTTGTTTCTGTTTTTAATGGTGTTGTATTCCATATGAAGGAGTTTGATGACGTTATGTTAAATGCAATTTCATAATAATTTTTTTTATGTTATGCATGTGTTTCTTTTGTATTTACAATAAAAATGAATAAAACACATATGATATATAATATTTAAATGACGAGCAAAAATAAAAATAAAACATCATGTGAAGGGCAGTTTTAAGAAGAAAACCGTCATAAAAAATTTACTTGACATTTTCATGTCTTTCCTTCTTTCTTACTAGATTAGCTTGGGCAATTGCATATGCATTTGCATTTTGCATCATGCACTTCTACATTTAGATTTGCAAATCACTTTTAATAACAAAAACTAGCAATAATAACCAAGCCAAAATTTAGAGTGTTCCCTATTTTAAATGGTGTGATGTCTAATTATGGTTTCTTCCTAGTGTGAATTCATGTTGTTGAAAATGGATTAGTCCCTTGTATGAACATTTTGGAACTAGAAGGAGGGAAGATGAGACGTTGACCTACACTGAACCATTAGTTTAAAAATGCATTGACTACTCATGGCTCCTCTCCATATGCTTGTAAGAAATCATGTTTTCAATCTTTCGGGAGAATTACATGGTATCCTAGAAAAGGAGGTTAATCATTTGTCCATAATAAAATTAAACGGTGAAGGGGAAACCACTACATTCTTACATGCTAACCAATGCCAACTTGCATGTCAATTTCTAAAACATTTAGAAGAAGATGTTGTGTGCATGTTGTTTCTTCTCACATTGGAAGGACGGATTTGAGATTCGTATAGGGTGTTACCACCCAAGTCCATTCATACATGCTAACCAATGCCAACTTGCATGTCAATTTCTAAAAAAATTAGAAGAAAATGTTGTGTGCATGTTGTTTCTTTTCACATTGGAAGGACGTATTTGAGATTGGTATAGGGTGTTACCAGCCAAGTCCATTCACAACTGAAAAAAATTCATGGAAGTTTTCTTGGTTACTCATTATAATTATTAAATAGGAATATTGTTTTCTAAATTAGTCAACTTTTGTGGAAGGAAACATGAATTCATTGATGACTATACTATGAGATTCATTCAGTTATCCCATAGGTTTCACAAAAGTGACAAACCCTCTAAATGAAATATATTTGAAAGTTTCTTGGATCCTCACACCCTTTTCTTGCACCCTTAATAATCAAGAAGATTCACCATTAGACTATAAGGAAGAATCACATAAGTTTATGGTCCCCAAATATCCTCCCCTCATAATTCTATGATACTAACTCAATGAATCTAGCATCAATAAAATTGGACCACTACATAGGTAAAGTATTACGACTAAATGGAACTAAAAATCTAAATGGTTGTACTCTACTTCCTATACAATCTCTTGAATATAGAAAACATACCACATTAATGGAATGTACATTAAAAAAAGAACCTATCATTCAAATGAAAAGTAAACAAAATGATGTCCTCTCATCAAGTCTCTTGTGAATACTTAAGTCTCAAATGATTGTCAAATTGAGGACATCAAGTCTCTTCTTCATCCTCTTCTCGTAATATCCATACATTAGTTCGACCATTTCTGACATGCGATAAAAGACCATGTGAAAGTTTTTCTCCTATTCATCACGCTTGTCCTCTTCTTCCATTTTCTTCCTTCTGGATACACGAACAACTTCGGGGTTGAACGTCTTAAGAGTTCCTTCACCCTGATTATGCTTGGCCCTAGTAAGCATTCACACTCAACAATTCAAGTCAAAGATGACTACTCTGATACAAACATGATCAGGGATCTTTTCATCGTGACTTATAAAGAATTGTATTAAATGAGCATAAATTAAAGTGCACCATTAAAGAAGGGAAAACTTAAAAATGAAGAGACATAAGCATCAGATATGAACAAAAAAACTTGATAATGGAGTTCGTCCCTGGTGGACTACGTCTCCGGGTCTTTCTCTCAAATGGGTAGGCTCTTTCATTAACTCAACAAAAGAATTTCGCAAATACATAAATATACCTCATCCTGAAATCAAGTTGTAGAAATAATGCTCAGATCAGAAAACATACATCACTGCTGAATTTGTGGCATCGAATTACCCAAAAATGACTGTCTCCATGCCTCGATCTGGCTCTGGCACTCCCAGGCCCAAGAGAAACTATGTCTTGATTTTCGTGCTCGTTGCAACCTACAATAATGACAGTCCTTTGCCTCAAAATATTTGCCCGCATTCGCACGATTGTGCCTCTCCCTCGGTGGCTAGTGGAAACTTGGCTTTAAAAAAAAATTGGCAGACGAATGTTCCAACGGAACAGTTAGGCGGATTGGTTATGGCACTAAAGTTAGAGCGTTGGATGTGGGGAGGTCCCGGGGTTAAACCTCACAACTCTCGTTTTAGCTCTATAGTTATAACCTATGCCAGATTTAGTTGGAGGCTTATATATGTGGCAGTTTTTACCAAATATGGCAGACCTTTGCCAGATTTGGTGGGGTCCCACCCATATATTTTTTTGATTTTTCGGTTATGGGCCATCCTTGGGTGTTTCGGGGATGACACATGTCACCCATTGATTGGGCCACGTGGCATCTACTGATTGGTCCACCTTAATGCTGACATCACACCCAGTCAACCGTACATGACACGTGGCACTTCCTGGATGGTTCCACGTGGCACTTTTCTATTGGTCCACATGGACCCCTAAAAATTCCAATGGAGGGTGACATGTGGCAGCCTCTGGTGCTGCCACATGGCATGCTGAAATCAACATCCCATACGATGACATCACCCTGCCATGTCAGCTGCTGACGTCAGCAGTACGGATGTTGATGTGTCCCTTGTTGACTGGCCCTGTTTGACCGCAACTTTGACCACGAATATCTTTCAAACCATAACATTGTTTGACGATCTGTTTGGGCCATTAGAAATATTGCGACATGCTCTTCCCGATCATGCCGTTTTCACAAAGTTTTGGGAAATATGATTTTTTTCCCTTTCTCTGTCTGCTGAAGCCATTCTGAGTGTTCTGAGTTGCCTCTGTGAGTTCTGAGTTATTCTTAGCCTTCTCTGGATCATTTTTGGATCACACCTTCCCACTAAGAGATTTTGGGACCACCAAAATCTTTCATCAATCAATTGGTAAGTGAGGGAAGAGTCCCCTCACTTTGTACTTCTCGATCCACTTTGTCTTGCTTGGATGGGTGCCTTTTAAGCCTACTCAAAGATAATCAACATCACCCATGCGTGAAGTCCTTGTCCTCTTGTCCATGATGATATATTTATGTAGCTCATCCAAGTACTCTGGTGCAAACTCATCAACTGATGGTATTGAAACTTCCTCATCTTGATCCATGATCATGGGAGGCTCAAAATGTTTCAAGTTCTCAACGTTCACAACTGAGTAAATCTGCATATAAGGTGGAAGATCCAGAAGAAAATCATTGGTACCACTCTTCTCCAAGATAGTGAAGGGCCCATAACGAATGGGCTTGAGTTTCTTTCCTTCACCCTTCAATCTCTCCTTGTTGATGTAAAGCCATACCCGGTCTCCAACCTAGAACTGATGATTAACCCTGTGCTTGCCATGCCGAGCTTTATACTGTGTTTGAATTTTCTCCAACTGTTCCCTGACTTCCTGGTGTATCTATTGAATCCCCTGGATGAACTTGCGGGCTCTGTCCTCTGTTCGTTCTTCATTTACATCAACATCTCTCCCATACATCAAGTCCAATGGAACCTTTGGTAGGTACCCAAAACATGTCTCAAAAGGTGAACTATGAGTGGATGACTGTAAAGTTTGGTTGTACTCATGTTATACATAGGGTATTTGTTCATCCTATACCTTGGGATGCTTGCTGCAATAGCCTAGAAGAAAAAGTACCACTGTTCGGTTTACCACCTCTATCTGTTCGTCGGTCTGTGGATGGAAAGCAGTGCTCCTCTTCAATTTGGTGTCCATCATTCTCCAAAAGCTAGTCCAAAAGTCCCCAAGGAATCAAGTATCTCGATCCGAGATGATAGATGTGGGTAATCCAAAGTGAACCCAAACATGTTGAAAGAAGAGATTAGCAGTCCGCTCAGCAGTGATCTACTTTTTAAAAGGCATCAAGATACACATCTTGCTGAACCTATCCACTACAACATACAAATAATCATGACCCCTTTGGTCATGGGTAAACTCCCTACAAAATCCATGGATATACTTTCCCATGGATGGGATGGAACAGAAAGTGGTGAGTATAGCCCCAATTTTCTATTAGTGGGCTTACAAATAGAACACATCACACACCCCTTTACATATTTAGTTACAATTGATTTTATTTGAGGCTAGTAACAAAACCTCTGCAAATGAGCCATAGTTTTTCCTACCCCAAAATGCCCAAACACAAGAGAGGTATGAGCTTCTCGTATTACATGGACTCGTTCACTTGTAGGAACACATAGTTTTCCAAGATGGTAAAGTAACTTTCCCTGTAGACAATAGTTCTCTACCTGTGCACCAAGGGTTAGCTTCACATATACTTCCTTAAAATCTTCATTGATGGCATATTGTTCTATATATATATCATGAGATAAAGAAGTATTCTTCAAAATAATAGAAGCAACAATAGGAGGTCTAGAAAGCATATCAACTACCTTATTACTTGTACCCTTTTTGTACTTGATTACCAAGTGAAATTGTTGTAGAAAACCCATCCACCTGTAGTGCCAATATTGTTGCAATTTGGTATGTGCTTGAAGATACTGTAAGGGTTGGTGATCTATATGTATGATGGTTTCCTTCCCTAATAAGTAGTGCTTCCATTTCTTTACACTCTGGACTAATGCATACAACTCTTTATCATATGTAGGATAGTTAACAACAGCTTGGTTAAAATTTTTAGAGTGGTAACAGATAGGCTTACGATATTGCATTAGTACTGCACCCATGGCATATCCGCTGGCATCTGTCTCGATCTCAAAAGGTTTTTGAAGATTAAGGAGTGATAATATTGGTGCGGTACTGATCTTTCCCTTCAAAGTGTCGAAATCTTTTTGTTGCTTTCCTTCCCACTAAAAAGTGTTCTTCACACTAGTTAAGGCATGCAGAGGAGCTGCTATGAAGGAGAAGTTGGGAATGAATCTCCTCCAATACTGTACTGCACCTAAGAAGCTTAAAAATTAGGTTACACTTTTTGGCTCAGGCCAATTTACAATTACATCAACTTTGGAAGGGTCAATTTTCAATTGTCCTCCTCCTACAATATGACCTAAGTATACAAGTGCAGTCTTACCAAATTCACATTTAGACAATTTTACATACAACTTTTCCCTTTGCAAAGTATCCAATACTTTCTTTACATGCCTCACATGCTCATCCCATGTCCCGCTTAAAATAAGAATTTCGTCTAAATATACAATCACAAATTCATCTATGAAAGGCTTGGATACATCATTCATCACACACATGAAAGTTGCCATGACCCCTTGATCCAATAAGCCATGTACCTGCTTCTTGATCTCTGTCATCTCCACAATTGACATCCTGTACATGCCCACATTAGGAAGAGGAGAATCCTGCTAAAGATGTATCTCATGTTGGATTTCCCTCTTAGGAGGTAATCCATCTGGTTCCTAAAAAATATCATCATACTTAGAAAAAATATCAATTAATTCCTTTTTATGAGATGTATCACACCCTTGGAAAGCATCGGATGTCCCGACATCTTTCTCTCTAACGACCATGAGTACATATCTCTTGTTAGTGTTTATGAGTATTTTCATTTTCCCTGCACTAACAAGTGTTGTATTTACCCTCATGTTGTGAGCTCTAACAATATATTCCACTCCCCCCTTAGTAAGGTGGTATTTGTTCTCATGTCGAAAGAAGACTTCTTTTCTATCACAAAGATAACGACTTCCCAACACTATGCCACATATATCGAGTGGTACAACATCCAAATCAACTTCATCAATCAATTTTGAAGCAATAGCAAATCTTATCCTACATTTTTTGGTAACATTAAGTTTTGCTTTGTCACATACCCAACCAAGAGGATAAGGTTTCAGATGTGGTTTCATTTCAAGACCCATTTTCTTGACAAGTTATTCATATATTAAGTTTACTTGGGGACTTGGATCAAATAATGTATCTATCTTAGTATGTTTAGATACAACTCTTATGTGAAATAACTCATTCCTCTTTCATTCATCAACATGTGATTCATCATTGGAACTAGAACTAGCATGAAGAGAATTTTTACCTTGTACTCCAACCACTATGATATATCCTTCATCTCCTGAATCGGAACCAAGATCTTGTTGTACCGTAGCAACGGTCTTTGTCTTCCCCTTTCCACTGAATTGTTTCAGTTTCTTTTCTAGATGCAGTTTCCAACAATGTTCTTCATCGTGACCGCTCTTCTTGCAATGACTGCAAGATGGTTTTCCTCCTTCTATCGTCACTGTAGAGGTCTTCTTGTCCTTCCTTTTAAACTTCTTAAAAGTCTTCTGTGGGAAATTGGAAGGTTTCTTTGTGGGATCTTCTTGAACATGTTTCCCCCTGTTCTCAAGGTGAGTGGCTTGCACACAAACTTCTTCAAGACTAGTAGGGTTAAACAAGAGCAAAGTATGTCGAATGTAACTGTGAAGTGCGGAAATATACTTCATTAAAGTTTCATAAGAATCCAAAGGAATGTTCAATGCAAGAGATTTCTTCCTAAACTCTTCTGTGAAACTTTGTACATTTTGTCCTTTACTTTGCCTTAAGGTTTTCCATTCCATCATTGCTTTATGTAAATACCCTAATGGATAAAATTAATTCCTTATTGCTGATTTAAATTCCAACCATGAGGAAATAAGCTTACCACACTTACTTCTGTCCTGAAGCTTTCTCTCCCACCATACGAGAGCGGTGCCTTCCAACCGAATAGAAGCTAGTTGCACTTTAACTTCCTCTTCATCAATATGCTAGACAGAACAATACACTTCAACCTATCGGATCCAATTATCTAGCTTTTCAGTATTAGCATCTCCATTAAACATAGGTAAAGCAAATTTTACATCAAGCTTTAATAATGGTTTCTTAAAAGAGGCTTTATGGCTAGAATGATGAGAATGCTCAGAGGAAGAAGAACTAGAACTCGAAGGTGAATATGGAGGCTCAGGAGGATCTCCTCCAACCCCTTGGTTTACCAAAGCATCATCGTTTGTATGTGCTTCCTTTTTCTTCCCTTTCTTCTTCATCCTCTTCTTGTAATATCCATACATTAGTTCGACCATTTCTGACATGCGATAAAAGGCCATGTGAAAGTTTTTCTCCTGTTCATCATGCTTGTCCTCTTCTTCCATTTTCTTCTTTCTGGATACACGACCAACTTCGGGATTGAACGTCTTAAGAGTTCCTTCACCCTGATTATTCTTGGCCCTAGTAAGCATTCACACTCAACAATTCAAGTCAAAGATGACTACTCTGATACCAACATGATCAGGGATCTTTTCATCATGACTTATAAATAATTGTATTAAATGAGCATAAATTAAAGTGCACCATTAAAGAAGTGGAAACTTAAAAATGAAGAGACATAAGCATCAGATCTGAACACAAAAACTTGATAACGAAGTTCGTCCCTAGTGGACTACGTCTCTGGGTCCTGCTCTCAAATGGGTAGGCTCTTTCATTAACTCAAAAAAAGAATTTGACAAATACATAAATATGACTCATCCTGAAATCAAGCTGCAGAAATAATGCTCAGATCAAAAAACAAACATCACCACTGAATTTGTGGCATCGAATTACCCAAAAATGTTTGTTTCCATGCCTCGATCTAGCTCTGACACTCCCAGGCCCAAGAGAAACTATGTATCGATTTTCATGCCCGCTGCAACCTACAATAATGATAGTCCTTTGCCGTGAAGTCCATGCCCACAGTCGTACGACCTCTCCTATTCCCCGGTGGTTGGCGGAAACTTGGCTTTAAAACAAAACTTGTGGACGGATGTTCCAACAGAACAATTATGTAGATTGGTTATGGTGCTAAAGTTAGAGCGTTGGATGTGGGGAAGTCTTGAGGTCAAACCCCGCGGCTCCCATTTTAGCTCTATAGTTATAACCTATTCCAAATTTAGTTGGCGACTTCTAGATGTGGTGGTTTTCACCTGATATGGCGGACCTCCGCCAGATTTGGTGGGGTGCCACTCATATATTTTTTTGATTTTTTGGTTACGGGCCGTCCTTGGGTGTTTCAAGGATACCATGTGTCGTTCGCTGATTGGGCCACGTGGAATCTACTGATTGGTCCACCTGAATTCTGACATCACACCCAGTCAATCGTACATGAGACATGGCACTTCCTGGATGGTGCCACGTGGCGTCTCTTGGGGGTGCCACATGGCACTTTTCTATTGGTCTACATGGACCCCTGAAAAGTCCAATGGCGGGTGACACATGGCAGCCTCTGGTGCTGCCACATGGAATGTTGATGTCAACATCTCATATGATGACATCACCCTGCCATGTCAGCTTCTGACATTAGCAGTATGGATGATGATGTGTCCTCTATTGACTGGCCTTGTTTGACCACAAATTTGACCACGAATATCTTTCAAACCATAACTCTGTTTGATGAGCCATTTTCATCGTTAGAAATTGTACGACGCACTCTTCGCGATAATGCCATTTTCACTGAGTTTTGGGAAATGTGAATTTTTTCCCTTTCTCTATCTGCTGAAGCCATTCTGAGCATTCTGAGTTGCTTCTGTGAGTTCTGAGTTATTCTTAGCTTTCTATGGATCCTTTTTGGATCATAGAGTTGAGATATATTAGGAACCTCTTAAAGAAAGAGAAAAGGAATTTCCAAAAAAGTTTTGAAAATACTCTTGTCTAAGACACTAGTAGAGTTTTAGATACCTAAGATTCTTACATGTTGCTATCATACCCTACTGAAAAATATCATTTGAAAAAGGGTTGAGAGATTTACCATTCCTCTTTACCCAATGCCTTGATTCCAAAATTATATTACCTGATGGGGGATAAGGCCTATCGATTATCCAGTCTCATATAATCTACAATTTAATGTCCAAGACAACAAGAGGAAAATATTGTGAATGTTTTTTCTCTACTTAATCACAATGTTTCTTTTCAAGGAATGATTGTAGATAGCATCACTACACTCGATAGGAAATCCAAGTTCGAAACTATTGAAGATCTTATTCATGAGTTGATTATGAAAGACACAACATTTTCACCTTTCAATGAGGATTGTGAACATGTAGAAAATTATGTTGAAGACATTCACTTGAGAGAAAACTTGTAGAATAATTCTTCATCCTTTCCTCCTTGTCCCGATTCTTGAAATTCAATACTTAACAAGGGTAAATCGTTGGAATTACAATTTGCATAAATTAATTGTTGGGCAAAGAATGTTCATCATAGACACATGCTTGTACAAGATGATATTTAGAAGGAAAATTTATCACAATAAAGGATACTAAACAAGATTGATCACCAACCTAGTGGGTGAAGAAAAAGTAGTGTTGTGAATCAGGTCAAGGAAGAGCATATTGGTACATACTTTCCAACCATTTTGGTGCACAAAGAAGAAACATGTCTTCTATAATGACCAAAATTAGCAATATCTCCTTCACACATAATATTCCTTATGAAGTCCAAGGGTAGAAAGAGGAGATAGTGGTAGAAGTCCAACAATGGGGTTGCCTCCAAATAAAGAAAAGGGAATGATCTAATACTTACAGATGGTTTCAAGGCTAAGTGTGTTGAAGCCCCAATTGAAAATATAATTTTAATATCCATTCAACCCATACGCATGTATGAGGAATTTCATAGAATGGAAGAATACCCACTCCCAAGGAAGAAACAATTCCCCTTCTTGAAGCACATGTCACATTCAACAAAGGGAGAGAAAATTTCTACGAGGTATTTTCAATGAGAAACATTTCAAAAAATCTAAGTAAAGAAGATGACGAGGAAAGCTAGTTGCTTTCGCACTCCATTCTCAAAGATCATAATTGTCAATTTTTTTGACATCATTCACTGTTGGATGTAATCATCATTTTTTCAAAGCTTTTCTTAAAGAGGTAAACATTTGGTACTTCTCGTTGTGAATGAAATTCAACATGATTTAATTCTTTCAATAATATGTTGCATATAATACCAATGCAATAGAGCTAGCTAGTGCTTTGATATTCCTATGGATACAAATATCCTTTGATGACTACATTGTATTTATAATTTCACGTGATATGGGATGAGCTGGTATAGGTTAGGGTAGTAGTTCAGTAGGTGTTGTTTTTTGTCATGATTTCCTAGAATTATTTTCCTATTTAGTTTGAAAGAAATATCTTCATAGGCTTCAACCGGATGGTCCTTGGCCTATACTTTTTAGTTTTTTTCTCCTAATTGTTCATTTAATTTGTCAGTAGTTTCCTTATTATGTAATTTTATTTTATTTTGCTTGTTTCCTTTTCATGGAATAATCCAATCGTAACAATTTGGAGGTTTTACTCTGTATCTTTCTGCTTGAATAATGTTTTACTCATGCCAATATATGATTGATGAATTTCTTTCAATTTGACATATGAACACTGTGTAAATCCTTATGACGTTTTTAGAAAGGATATTCTGCCACCTTCAATATTTATGATTCCATTAAAATTTAGTGTGATGAAATAAAATCTGAAACTAAAAGTAGTTTAAGGTTAAGGAAAATTTCTATGGGTATGTGCTCTGGCAAAGGAAACCAAAAATTTGTAAGTGAGAATAGAACGTTGTTTAAATATCTCCTAGAGGAGCAACGATCTCTCTGTAAATCAGATTGATGGTTTCTATCATGATACTTCTTTGCTTGTCATGCCCACATGTGAGGAATGTCTCATATCAATCTCTTATTGTTGAATTTTATTTTGTAGCACCTAAAGGAAGAGAGGGCATAGTTTCACATGAATTTCCAAATGAAGATGATGCATCCTATGCATCTAATTTCTTTCTTTATGTGAAATATGAAATAGATTCAAAGCATGATATTCAATGTCAAAATTGAGGATAATGTTTGTCTATTGGTTATTGTTGAAGAAACCAAGGGATTAGAGCAATATTTGATAATTAGTGAAAGTGGTGGTCAAGTGAAACCAAGAGATCTATTCAAATATTTGAGTCAATCAAAATGATAGCAAGCATTGCCACACCATTTAATAGATTCATTGCTCACCATCTCACTATTAGAAAAATAGGTGTGCTCGTTTCACCATAGACAATATAGCAATATTGTCACCCAACCATAGGCACAAAGGCCACCCTGAGCACCTTAACCTTGACAGACAGAATAATTCTAGAAGCAATCCAATAGCCAACCAAGGTAGTGCACCTTTCTCCAAGTCTAGCGCACCAAGCAAGAATAACCAAAGACCAAACAAAAATTCCAAACCATAACCAAGATGTCAGCTGCAACTGCACTCTTTCTCCAAACTTGTTCACCACTGGTCTTATGCAGTTGTGAGTGTGTGAGTAAAAAATGAGCTCTAGTGCCCTCTATTTATACTTCTCTATCTCACTTGACCGGAACAACTTCTATTTATGGAGGATAATAACTCGATATTAAATATTCTCTTGAGTCGATTTGTCTCCTAGGGTTATTATCCAATGTTTTAGGGTTTCTCTTGCTTCCCGTAATATTCTAGTCTCATCAAAGGTTACACATGAAGGTTAATACCTCCCACATCTACCATAATATCAACACTCCTTCCTAGCCAGAGAGGTATTAAAGGAAATGGTCTTGAGTACAAACAAACCATTCAACCAGTAGAATCATCATAGCCACACAAGTTGTCTCATGATCACGTAGATCAACTCACGAGCAACATCATCACTATCAATATCATTTGATTGCATCAACTACATCATCTCTTGAATCCATACTCCATCTGGGTAATCGAGCATGATGTTGGATAAGTCACTCACTCCACAAAGTGATACAAGAACCATTCTTCTAATCCAGACATATGTCCTAGAAGAATAATTGTTCCAACAGATGCTGGAAGCCACGCCATGGGCTACAAGAAATATTCTTCTAATCCGGACATATGTCCTAGAAGAATGACTATCCTAGACCATTTTCCACAGGGAGAATGTCTATCCACCAGTAATTTTTCCTTCTTGGAGCATTCTCTACATGGAGAATGTTTGTCCGTCAACATACTGACTAGTGATAGTCTCCATGGAAATTAGAACAATGCCATCCAATAGAACACAATTGTGTTTATCCATAGTAGTAGACAACTACTACCCAGTGGTACACAACCACTCCTAGTAGCACATGACTACTAACCAGTGACACACAGTCACTACCAATGCATCACATCCACCACAGTAGCATAAAACTATTGTCCAAAGACATACAGTCTCCACAACAATCATATCATCTTATATCAACAATATCATGATACAAACTAAGTCATCTGGGCCATTCTTCCACTCAGATTTGTGAGATCTAGAAGAGCATTTACCCTCAGAAAGTAAAACATCAGCCATGGGCTATCTGGACTATTCTTCCCAAGCATAGAAGAATAAATGTCCTTGATTTCTGGGCCTGGAGAATTCACCTAAATGGGCCATTCCTATGACAGTAATCATAGTGCAATCTAGAGAGAATGAGTTTTCCCTATGGAATGCTTGTCCCTGATTATTGAACCTGGACCATTCACCTAACTGGTCCATTCCTCCGGCACTAATCATAGTGCAACCTGGAGAGAATGATTTCGCCCTAGGGAATGACTATCCATACCATTTCCTATGGAAATGACTATCCAACACCAACCTCCAAAACAAACCATTATTCAAAACTTCTCACAACTGTGAACTTCAAAAGAATGATTGTCCGACGAGGCAGATCATTCTACTTGACAACTACTCAGAGTGACTGCCAAGAAGAATGATTTTCCTAGACCACTCCCCCACACTGGCCACAAGGGGAATCATTGTCTATGGTACATCAAAAATCTATCAGACCATTTTCATTACGAAAATTACTGTCAGATCCCGACCATTTTCCGAACTGGAAAATCCCTGTCCATCAGAAATATCAAACCACTTTTGGGAGTGGAAAGGAACTGCCCAATCTGGACCATTTTATGAACTGGAAAATGTCTGTCCATAAATTAATAACATATCAATGCTCCCTCCCAACCTAGGATTAATCACTTCCTTTTTCAATAAGGAAGTCATCTCCACGAGCCCCAACTTTTCCCTTAAGTATGAAAACTTTTCATCTTGGACAAAGGCTTTACCAAAATATATGTTATCTTCTCATTTGTGGAGATAACCTAGAGAACCACTTCTCCCCTTTGGACTTTTATCATGAAGAATATAATTCTTGATCTCAATGTGCTTCGACCTGTCATGGAACATCGGGTTCTCTGAAAGATTCACATAGCTCTGATCATCACAATATATCACGGTTGAATTCAACACCTGATCAAACAATCCATAAACCAACTTACGTGAGAGCCACACTGCTTCTGTACAAGCATACAAAACTGCAATATACTCTGCTTCTGCAGTAATGAGTGCAACAAACTTCTATTTCCTGCTAGCCCATGACATCATGTCAAAGCTCAAACTGAAACATATCCAAGTAGCACTCCTTTTGTCATCTTCACTCCCTTCTCAATCTGAATCGATAAATCCATGTAGTTGTATATCACAACTCAAATGTCCCACAAGGTAAATATCCGACTGAGTATTTTCCAAATACATTAATGAGCCAATCAATTGTCGATACAGAGATGGGTCTACTGGATTAGAGTCTCTCAACTTCTTCAGATATGTTATCATGGGATTTTTCCATGGTTTTGCAATCCATCATCCCAAACTTCTAAGTAACCAGTCTGATACACTTTCTTTGTCATAGGAAGTATTCACCATGCTTTTGTTGGATATCAGATACTATGCATCAAGTTGCTTGAATCCATACAAGTTCTTCTTCCATTTGCATACATGGGTATCCTTTTGGTATACCTCAAAACCTTGATATTTCTCTACATATGCTTCTTCTTCAATTACTTTGTTTGAGAAGAACAATCTTTACATTTATTTGATGTAAACTCCAACCCATGGATACTCCAAGAGATATAATAGATTAGATAGAGGTATATCTGGTTTACTGGAGCAAGTCATCGTCATAGTCTTCTCCCTCCTTCTGGAAGAACCTCTAGTTCTGAATTTCGCAATGCTTCCATTCATAAGTCGTTTTCACAATTTCTTACATACATTGTTCTTCATCACAATTTCCATTCCTTCTGCTTGACTGCTTCTAGTGGGTTCAAGCGGTAGTCTTATGATTCTCAGTATAATAAATGGTTGTTCTGGATTTTCTTTCTTTCTTGGAATCTTCATGTTCTTCCTCATGTTCCTCTTTAACTTTGGCATCCATGGATTCTTCTATAGATTCCATTCCCTTCCTTCATGAAGATTCCAACTTCTTCCTTTCATCATAGGAACATAGATGTAGATGGAAAACCGAGGATACTTAAGGCTTCTTTTCGAAGAATACTTCTTCTAGAGTCAAATAGAACACATGTTTCTTATCATGATTGCTACTTTCAATGGGGAACATGGACAAATACTTTATAATATTCACAGATTCTTCAATGGATCATATCATTTAGTATTATCTCCCTCCTAATCCTGGCTTCATGCATGAATGCATGCTCTTATTTTGGAATTCTGCAAACAACTCCCTCCATATAAGAGACTCCATGCTTCCATATGCATCCTTATTTCCTTCTGTAAGGTGTCACAAGTCTTATTCTAATTTCCTTTTGATTACTGACTTCTTTCTGGTTTGACTCCTTCTGGGTCTCTTCAAGTTTGATTTTGATTTCGTCCTATCTGGCAGTTGTTGCTTATATAACTGATTTCTCGGGAATTTATCACCAAATATTGTCAACATACTTCATCTTTTTCATGTACATTACTTGACTTGTAGTCATCATAATAGAAATCCTTAACTTGTTATTCTTCCATAGGTATTGTTTCACTGACCATCTTATATTCTAATAAATAGATACACATGATATGTACAAGAACTATGTAAACATGGTACGTACAAGAACTATGTAAACATGGTACGTACAAGAACTATGTTATAGAATAATATTGTTACCTTGACTAGAAGAAGAAGTATGCTTCTTCCTGCTTAACTTTCTTTGAGGGTTCCTTTTCTTAAACAATTGTTTCCTTCCTTTTCTTTAACTCAGGACAGTGGTTCCTATAGTAACCATATTTTCGACAGATGAAGCATTGTATTTTTGACATATCCTTTTCTTGATTTGGTTTCTTCCTTAAGCCAAACTTCCTCTTATTCTTTAAATTCTTGAACTTTGTTGTGAGGGCTTGATCATTATATTTATTTTGGGATTTCTCTTTTGCGTTAATCCTTGATTCTTCTTGTGCACAACAATTCCAAAGATCTTCAAATGTGGGATACTCCTTTCTTGTGTTCATGCTTGCGGAAAATTCATCACATGCCTTGGGAAGGCCATTGAGTACTATATTTACTAATTCCTTTTCTAAAATGATTTCTTCAATAGCTTGTAGTTGATGTCTTAATTGAGGGATTCTTATAAAGTATGATGTTATGTTGTCATCATCATTAATTTTCATGTCACAGAGCTCATTCTTCAGACTCATCACTTGCCCAATGTTTCTGACTGAGAATAGGTTAGTTAGGGCATCACACATCTTCTTAGATGAGTCAAGATGAGAGATGTAGGGTATTGAGTGGTATTTTATAGAGTCCACTATGATACTCATAGAATTGACTTCATTGTCCTTGAACTACTCCATAATTGCAACGTTCTGAGGTTCCTTCTCTTTTTCTTCTTCAAACTGTGGTTCCATGATCTTTTGTTTCACGATATCCAACACTTTATTCTTGGCAAGGATGAGGTCAATCCTTTTTTTCCATGCTCTAAAGTTAGAAGCCCCTTCTAACTTATTTTATGACTTCATAGAGTAAGGCGTGACTGCTTTGACTTGGTCAACCTTTAACTTTTACTTGGTCAACCTTTGACTTTAACTTGGTCAACCTTTGACTTTGACCAAAAAACTCAAACTTGATGCCTTGGCTTGATGAGAGTACCAAGAGATGCGCTAGGCTAGGGAACACTAGGCTATTCAAGAATTAGGTCAAGATCTTCACTTAAGGTGCCTTAATAAGAGGGTTAGGGTTTTGTTGCTGCAACAAAACTTTGACTGCAACTGCAATTGCAACTGAGAAAATCCTCCCAATCTATCTTCCACTGGTTAGATTGTTCGAAGATAGTGTGGGCCCATAACCTATTAGAAAAATAGGTGTGCTC
>SNQJ01S0172081.1:0-20463 GCA_010110895.2 Picea sitchensis
CTAGGATATCCATTGATATCCTAGGGCTAGGCGCTACTAGTCCGCAGGGAGGTTGGTTTTGGGGTGGTGTCCTAAGGAGCAAGCTAAAGGAGCAAGCTAAGGAAGAAAGCGGCAGCATCAGGTTCAGGTTAGAGTTATGAATGGTTTTGAATTAAATTGTTATTAAATTTTATTACTTGAAATATTAGATTCCGAATGTGCTATATTAAGTAATTTTTTAATTTTCTGTAGTGTATCAATTTAATGGTTGCTTAAACTAATTTAGAGCCATTACAATTTCACCTAGGCAGAGACTCATTTAAATTCTACAATTTCACATACATCAAGTAATGGATATCAATTTGTTCCTTATCATTTTATTGACCTTTGTATTCTTTCAATATTGGTAGCAGTTAGTGGATTAACAAAAATTTAGGCAATATGACAGATCAACTTCATTGAGTAAAAAAAAAAAATCATCTTCTTTTTCACTTTCAGTTAGTGTTAGGGACCTAAACCACACATAAGTAGAACAATATATCCGGATGTAATAAAGGTCAATATTAATAAGGCCTTGCAATAAAGTAGAATAAGTCGAATGTAAGAAGACCTAATAGAAGCTTTCACTTCTAGAAGGATCTTCCTCTAGATGGTTCTTTTGATAGACATATTTAGTATAAATCGGAGTCGAGGGTATGAGAACCCTAGGTTGGATATTACTATAATAGAGCTCTTCTCGACTATAGGTTTCGCCTCGAAGAGGCCCGTGAACATTGCTCTCAGAATCAAAGTGCTCTTTCTAGTGTTATTTTGATATCATTTTAGTGTTATTGTGGTGTTGTTCTGGTTATATTGTTGTTTATCTGCCATTTCTAGCATTTTATTTATGTTCTGCATACTTTTTATATCTGGAATATTACAAGTGGTATCAGAGCACTTTCCTCGGCAGAAATTGTGGGTTAAATTTTTTTTAGGGTAAAGACATATTCCGGCATCTTTAATCCACAGAGATCTGTCATTACGCGCATAAACCCGCGGTTGAGGGATTCATACACGCAAGAAATACAAGTGGTACTTAAGCGCACATCTGTTGGCCACCCTTCTAACCCCTGTTGGTACCCCTTCGAGTGGTAGCACATCAGACATCACCTATGTATGGATCGACCTAGATTACCTGAAGCCCTATTTAGATAAACCGATCGGTCGCTTGACTTCTATAGTGCCACCGAGAACAACACTCGAGAAGATACTCTCTAGTACCTGGGTAGTCGGGTAGTATGGCTAAGGGCACGGCCTAGCCTCCTTAGTTGGTTCTCTGAGATATTGGGTCGAGTACTACTCTTGGACCTCGCACGTATATCAAAGAGCTATAGCACAAGGCAAACCCTTGTCTGTAGAATCCTTGAATACCTAACCCTTGGGGACGGAAACAAAAAAATTAAAACATAAAAGATCTATTTCCACGCAGCTGTGTTCAGGTTGCCAAATCACTACACATTTCTTCCTAGTTAAGAATTTGGGCATTTCATCACTCAAGTATTCCATTGGATTTATCTCTTCACCCTTATCACATTCATACATATCATTTTTCACCAAAATTTTTCACCTTCTATTTGGAGGGATATCTCTATGGATTTTATTACAGGCTAACCCAAATCGAGAAATAAATCAGTCATCATGGTGGTTGTTGATTGCCTTTCCAAGTATGCTCATTTATGTGCTCTTCAACACCCATTTATAGCATCCATTGTGGCTCAACTTTTCATGGATCAGGTCTTCATGCTTCATGGCATGCTGCATTCTATTTTTTTTTATCGCGACCCAACTTTCACCAGCAATTTTTGGGAAGAATTGTTCAAGCTACAAGGCACCCAATTGCATCTCAGCATAACTTTTCATCCCCAGATTAATGGTCAAACTGAATTTGTCAACAAGTGTTTGGAAACATATTTGAGGTGGTTTGCCTCGGAAAAGAAAAATCAGTGGGCTCAATGGTTACCCTTAGATGAATGGTGGAGAAACACTTCATACCATACAGCTACACGCATGACTCCTTTTGAAGCGGTATATGGACAAAATCCACCTTCAGTTCTCTCATACTTACCTGGTGTCTCGAAGGTCCAAGCGGTTGACCAAACGCTTACAGTTCGAGAGGCTATTTTTCATACCCTCAAAGAGAATTTGGTCATGGAACAGAATCACATGAAGCAACAAGCAGATCAAGGTTGCTCTGAACTTCAATTTGCAGAAGGGGATCAAGTGTTTCTTCGACTACAACCTTACAAGCAAAATTCCCTCAAGGTCTAGCATTGTCAGAAACTGGTGCCCAAATTTTATGGTCCTTATACCATTCTAAAGCATGTGGGATAGGTGGCCTATTAGTTATCTTTGGCCAGTCATTCTAAGATACATCCTGTTTTTCATGTTTCATGCTTAAAGAAGGTGATTGGAACTAAGTGCCAAATTCAAACCAACCTTCCCGAGTTGGACGAAGAAGGATCCATTTGGCTACAGCCACAAGCATTTTTGGACCAACGTGAGTGTCGCCTACGTCAGAGAACCATCAAGGAAGTGTTAGTCCAGTGGAAAGATACAACTCTAGCAGATGCCACTTGGGAACCAGCTACCATTCTGCAACAATTTCCACATCTTAAGCCTTGAGGACAAGTTTGTTTTTAAGGGGGGGGACATGTTAGGGACCTAAACCGCACATAGGTAGAACAATATATCCAGATGTAATAAAGGTCGATATTAATAATGCCTTGCAATAAAGTAGAATAAGTCGAATGTAAGAAGACATAATAGAAGCTTCCGCTTCTAGAAGGATCTTCCTCTAGCTGCTTCTTTTGATATACATATTTAGTATAAATAAGAGCCGAGGGTATGAGAACCCTAGCTTGGATATTATTGTAATAGATCTCTACTTGACTAGAGGTTTCCCCCTCGAAGAGGCCTGTGAACATTTCTCTCAGAATCAAAGTGCTCTTTCTGGTGTTATTTTGACATCATTTCAGTGTTATTGTGGTGTTGTTCTGGTTATATTGTTTTTTATCTCCCATTTCTAGCATTTTATTTTTATTTTGCATTTTTTTATATCTAGAATATTACAGTTGGGTTTAAGTTTTCTTAAATTTTACCCCTGCAGCCTTCGTGTTTATGTTTGTAAGAGGCTAAAATTCCCATTTCATAATTGTGCGTAGACAACTTGAACCATGGATTCCTTGTGTCCGTGCAGAGAGAGAGAAACGGTCGTTTGACTCAAAAAGGCGCCCTTACAGCTCAACTCTACTGACACTTGCCCTGCTTGTAATCAGAGCCCTAAGGGCCTTGGCTCAACGTTTTTCCTCTACCAAAACTCGACAGTTCACTCTGTGAACAGACACACATATCCTCCATTACTGACTGAGTGTGATGTTGTCAGAGATCTTTTGTTGCATCCTCCTTTTCTAGCAGCATGAGGTGCATCCGCATTTCCCTCAGCTGCCTTGCCTCACGCCTTAGCTGGCCCTTGTAAAACCCCATTGTTAAGCATGATCCTCTTTTTACTTTAACCGCCCGCAGGTCCGTCCATGTGGCAGAGTGATTAGAAAAATTAATTCTTAATTCTTATGATGAGTGCATGTTATTCGGTTCATTTAATCATGTTGCATTCCTAAATTTAGAAATTATCTTCAGTAGTAATATAATGGAGAGAATAAATTAGTTAAAATTTATTATAGTTGGATCTCTTTTGTGTCTAAAATTGTTTTTTTTTAAGTTAAATGATAACTCAGTTACATTTATTCTATGTAATGTGGGTGCCTATTTAGTTCAGGTATGCCTATCGTAACCCTATATTAAAATAGGGATTGAATTTAACATATAAATGTTGAGGAGGATTAAAGACCATGCATATATATTAAAGTGTGAATTTATATTAATACTAATAGCTAAGTTTGAATAAATTCTATATTAAGATGATATTTAGATGATGTTCAAGGAAAATACGAAGCTATTCTCCAATAATGCTAATGATATGTCATCATAATTGGCTTGTAGACTGCTTGGGTGTACCTCACTAATATTTTCAGATTGCAGGGTTCATTGACCCCCTTTATACATTAATGAGGATTAATATTATCATGACAGCCGTGAAGTTAAATCAATCTCCTGGTTAATTATACATTGTAGTATGTAAATTGCTAATAGGATAGGTGCATTTAAAAAGCTATTGTGCATTCAAGAATGCTAGGAAAAAAACATATTGATAACTATTAACTATTGATGCAAAATTTCCTGACTAAAACTTTGGATTGTACATGCAATGTCTCCCCTTCAGTATGCTTATTTTTTTCTTTGACATCATTTGGCATGTTCCTTTCCATGCGTTAGGTTGAACCTCTAAGAATGATTTTATGCAGTTGTTTAACTTCCTTAATATTGGGGTTTTTATTTTTGGGTTTAATTTAATGTAAAGGGGTGCTTGTTGTAGACGTTAGACACCTGGCAAGAAATAACTTTACTATAATTCATGTCGATTTAACAATTATAATTGTGCCTTGAACTATTAATGGATGATCAATTAACCACTTTAATTTTGCCTTGAATTTATTATGAATGATGGATTAACAGCGTTTACTGGCGCCATTAAATTATTAATCTATGATGTTAGATAGTGGGATTCTCGCGCGAATGGGAAATAATGTCGTAATGATGGTCTTAGATGATAACCTTCTTGTGCAACAAAATTTTCATGTACTGCATAATGGATTTAGCTATTACCTCTTGCACTAGGAAATTCGAGGCACTGAATGATAGTTTAGAGGTTAGTTTTTAGTTATTTAGTTGTATTTAATAACGGTGTTAAAACTCAGTTGTCTCTTGTGCTCTTGAAAATTTAAGGTTGAATGAGGTATTGTATAATGTTTAGAATTCTCTATTGCACGCGTTGGTAGGTCATTAATGATTGGTTGTTGCTTATTTGTTTCTTGTGCCATGAAAAATGTTTGTAACAAATGATTGTTGATATTATAATTATCGCTCGCCATTGAAGTTTATGATTACTTGTCTTGTTGTTCCTTATGTGGTCATCAAGTTTTGTTTCTATGATTGCATCATTGTCATTACTTTCCTAACGATAAAAAGAAATGAGAAAAAGAAAAAAAAATTGTGTACTCATTATGCATCACTTGTTGTCGTAATGGCGGGGTCGTTACATATGGTATCAGAGCGGGTTCAACCTACAACTTGGGAACATTACGCCTTCCTCTGCATCAACACTTGTTTATAAATTATCGCTAATTAAATTGATTTGTATTATTGCAGGTAATCATGGTTAGAGGACGTCACGGAGGTAGACGACGGGGTGCTAGGGGAGGAGGCGCGACACCTCCAGTAACATCCACGCCCAAGGGGTCTAACCCCTAAGGAGAAGAACAGGTTATCGGACAGGAACATATAGATGTGGGAGATGTGGTTGGGTTGATGAGGTCCTTTCAGAGGATGTGATAGGCCCTGATCAACCATTTTCATAGAGATGAGGCTAAGGCATTGGCACCTCCTGAGGGTCCACTATGCGCCCCAGCCGGTACTGGTAGCGTTCACCATGAACTCGAGAAGGTCAAGTTTTCCAAGTTCTTTGGTGCCATAAAACACACAAACGCAGTGGCATGGTTGGATAATATGGCATTGTGCTTTTCATTTTGCGACTATACCTCCATCATGAAGGTCCGCATGGCGGTCTTCCAGCTGAAGGGGAGCTCTCTTCTATGGTGAAAGACGCTCTTGCCGCAACTAAACATTGTCGTCGAAGATGTGGCTTGGGAACTGTTCTAGGAGTGGTTCCGGGAGAGGTATCTTTTTGAGGAATTCATTGAGTGTCAGCTCAATGATTTCAATGCCTTGTGACAGGGTGGTCATATGGTGCTCGATTACGAGGCCTGTTTCATGGAGCTTCTTCGATATGATCCGCACCTAAATACTGAGAATCTTAAGATCAACAATTTCGTGTTCGGACTTAATGTCAGCATTTGTGTGAAAGTGAGGATTTTAATGCCTCATACGTTGCACGATGTTGTCTAGAAGGCCCTCATAGCTAAGGAGGAGCTCATCAGCGGAGGACAGAGAAGGACTCCGATGAGACCGGAGGGACAAGAAACATTTGGTGTACATAAGCATCAAACACTAGCTAGAAATAGACTAGGGTATTGAGGCACTCCAAGAGGATCCACTTTCAATACACCATGACGACTGATGCCTGAGCAGCGGACTCCCTACAGGGGACCAAAACATCAGCAGCACCGTCGACCTCAGCAGCGACAATAGTTCAGGCATGTTCAACAGAATAGACTGATGTTTCAGGCCGGTGGGCTGTCAGCTTCTACTTCGGGGACCAGAAGTACTGAACTGAAGACCGGGTGCTAGACAAGTGGAGAGCCACATTACCAGCGTGACTGCCTAGTTGAGAGGGCCAGAGCAGCCAAACCCACTACCGTAGGATATTTGGGCAAGGCCCATCAGATTCATGTAGCGTGAATAACCACTAGGCCACGTACCAGTCTATTATGCTCGAGACGTCAGGTACTATCACTGACCAGACCCTTAGTATTTTGATAGATCCAGGTGCTACAGAGAGCTTTATTTCTGGTGCAGCGCTAAAAATAATTAAGGTAAAGGCATTCGAACAAGATAAGTTTAGTTATGTAGAAATGGATTTGGGAGCAAAACAAAAGGTTGGAGGAAAGGTTACGGGTTGTAGCCTTAACCTGGGAGATTTTGTCACGAAGGCCAACCTGTACGTCACGATCATAGGATCCTATGACATCATGATCGGTATGGACTTGTTGGAATCGCTTGAGGTGATACTCACCTGTAAGATCAAACAATTGAGTTTGGTCAATGATGAGGGACAGAGACGCGTGATTTTAGGTAGGAACCAGGAATTTTCCCTAAGGTTCATCTCTTCCCTACAACTGCGGAAGAGCATGTGCAAGGAATGGAAGCTATATGCGATCCTTGCGTTAAACAAAAAGGATGTGGCGGAAGGGCTAGAAAACCTTCAAGTAGTATGATAATTTGTGGATGTCTTCCCAAAAGACTTACCAAGGTTGCCTCCTGAGAGAGAATTGGAATTTACCATCGACATAAAACTGGGAAATGAACCGATAGCAAGAACGCCTTATCGGATGTCGACCCCTGAGTTACAGGAGTTAAAAATGCAACTGAAGGAATTGCTAGATCTAGGACTTATACATCCAAGTGTGTCACCATGAGGAGCGCCTGTTATTTTCATACGGAAGAAGGATGGGTCGTGGAGACTCTGCATTGACTACCATCAATTGAAAAAAGTGATGATCAAGAACCAGTATCTGTTGCCAAGGACAGATGATCTATTTGATCAAATGAAGGGCGCAACGGTGTTTTCAAAGATCGACTTGAGATCGGGGTATCACCAGTTATGGATCAAGGAGGAAGACATTCCAAAAATCGTGTTTAAGATGAGGTTTGGATATTATGAGTTTATTGTTTTACGTTTGGACTAACAAATGCCCCAGGGGTATTTATGAGCTTGATGAATGGGGTGTTCTGTGAATAATTGGACAAGTGTGTTCATGTATTCATTGACTATATTTTGATATATTCTCGGACGATGGATGAGCATGACAAACACTTGTGCTTGGTACTACAGTGTCTACGAGAGAACAAATTGTTTGGGAAACTGTCGAAATGCTCGTTTTATCAATCGAAGATTCATTATTTAGCGAATGTCATCTCCGGCGAAGGTATCACTGTGGATCCAACGAAGGTCGAGGCTATTATGGAATGGCATGCGACGACAAACGTCCCAGAAGTGTGTAGCTTCATGGGTTTAGTGGGATATTATCGATGGTTTGTCGAGGGTTTTTTGAAGATAGCAAATCCGATTACGGAATTGTAGAAGAAAAATAAGAAGTTTGTATGGACCGAGAAATACGTAGAAGCATTTCGAAGGCTCAAGGAGCTGTTGCCGATAGCACCGATACTGAAGGTCCCTGATATGGACAAGGACTTATTGGTATGCACTAACGCATCCAAGGAAGGCTTAGGCAGAGTCTTGATGCAAGACAGTCAAGTGATCACTTACATCTCAAGAAAGTTGAGAAGGGATGAGGAGAACGAAGCGACGCACGACTTGGAGCTATTATCCATTGTGTATGCCCCGAGCGTGTGGAGATACTACCTGATTGGAAGAAAAATCGAACTAAAAACGGACCACTATGGCTTACAACACATCTTTATGCAAAGCGACTTGAACGCACGAAAAGGCATTGGTTGGAACTGCTTAACGAGTACAATGTCAAGATTTCCTCAATAAAATGAACAATGAACAGAGTGCCTGATGCATTGAGTTGGAGACGATGCATATTTTCGGTGATGCCTCTTCAGACGAATCTACATGAAAATATTCTAACGTTACAACGCAATGATGACTGGTATAAAGAGGTGAAGGAATTTATCAGACAAAATACCATGATGGTACCAAAATGTGAGGGATTTACTGTGGACACCGACGGATTAATGAGATATAATAATCAGAATTACGTGCCACCCAACAACGAGTTGAGAAGTTTGATCTTAAACAAAGTTCATAAAGCAGTGTACATGGCTCATCCAGGAGTCACGAAGATAAGGGTAGACCTTAAACCCTTATTCTTTTGGAAAGGAATGAAGGAGGACATATTCAACTATGTGGCAAGATGTATAGAATGTCAGTAGGTAAAGGTTGAACATAGACATCCGATAAGATTAATACATCCACACGCTATTCTGGAATCGAAATGGGAGGTCATTTCGATGGACTTCATTGTTGGATTGTCACTGATGGCAAGGATACATGACTCGATTTTTGTGGTAGTTGACACTTTGACGAAGAGTGTTCATTTTATCCTTGTGCGTATGACGTATCAGGCACCGAAAATAGCTAGAGTTTTCATCAGCAAGATTGTGAGGCTGCATGGCATGCCTAAGAGGATCATATCCGATCGAGGATCGGTGTTTACAGGACGATTTTGGACTAGTTTCCAAAAAGCCTTGGGAACCCAACTTAACTTTAGTACCGCATATCACCCGGAGACAAATGGGTAGACTGAACGAATGAACCAAATATTGGAGGATATGTTGCGTATGTACGTGATGGACCAACAGAAGCATTGGAAAGAGTTCTTGCCACTGGTAGAGTTTGCATACAACAACAGTGATCAAAGCACCACTAAGATGGCACCATTCGAGTTTCTTTACGGGTGACCATGTCAGACGCTTTTGATTTGGGATCGGCTTGAGGATAGGGTCTTAGTAGGACCAGAAGCGATCCAAGAAATGGAAGATCAAATGCAAAAAATAAGGCAAAGGATCAAGGAAGCTCATGATTGGCATAAAAGTTATGTCGATGCACATCGTATCGACCATAGCTATGAAGTTGGCGATCGAGTCTTATTGCGGGTGAAACCGCGCAACAGTTCGATCAAGTTTGGTAAGGGTGCTAAACTCTCTCCTAGGTTCGTGGGACCTTTCAAGGTTGTGGAAAGGAAGGGGCTCGTGGTTATCGACTAGCCTTGCCTAATTCTTTGAGGCGTATGCACGATGTTTTTCATGTATCTATTTTGAGACATTATATTATTGCTCCTACAGATGTGATTGACATGAGTTCCTTGCAGGTATTGGACAAGAGTGCACTCACGGTGGAGCCAATCTGCATTCTAGACCACCACATTCGACAGCTATGATGTCGAACAATCGATCAGGTCAAGGTCCAGTGGGACAATTACATTCCGCACTCGACTACCTAGGAGGACGCATATGATATGCGTCAAGAATTTCCATTTTTGTTTGATAGATAGACATATAGATATTGTGAGATACTTTATTTCTGCACTTATATACTGTGAAACTTCGAGGCGAAGTTTAAAACAAAAGGGGGTGTATGTAACATCTCGCTCTTGTGCACACCTGATTGGACTTATTCTTTGAGGACACTTGTGTGCAAGTGATCCAGTTCATTATATGATTGATTGTTTCGATTATGGATTATGATGATGTTGTGGATCTGATGATATGTTATTGTATTGTATTTATATCGACAGGTGGTATTAGCTAGTTTTTCCTGAGTGTGCAGGACTTTGGACAGATAGAGGATGCCGATGGCATCGATGGACCTCCTTGAACTCCAGATCGAGTTAGGGAGGGGACGGTTTATGGTTTGTGTATTTTTGTTATTTCATATTAAACATATGACTGGTATATTATGATGTTGTTTATATATCGCTGACATGTTCGTTGATGGATGCAGGTTGTCGAAAGATTTCTAACCAGACTCACATTTGGAGTAAAGGGGTCACGCACGACAACTAGAGATATTGAGGGAGAGGTGTGGCAGCAGCCCTAGCACAACCTACTAGCATTCCCGTCGTGGCTCTAACTATAGGTTAACTATTACCTAGTTCGAGAGATACACGATGTCGTGAGGACGAACTATGATAGTCACTCATGATGATTCTAAGGGGCGCACAATAAGGCATGTTCCTTATTCCTTAGAGGCCCTTAGTCTCCCACAAGATCGCGTGACAGAGTATTGACTCCAAGGGTTTTACGTCTACCAAAATCAGTCAAAAGGTGTGTGGCACCCTTGGATCATGTAGTGTGTCTTGAAGGGCATGTCGCATGAATAAAACATGAATGCAAGTGAGTGGCACCCTTGGAGCATGTAGTGCGTCTTAAAGGAACATAGTGATTTTTAACACTGGTGAGTTAATGAAGCTAAGTACCTAGGAAACTATGTCTCCTTAGGACTTGGTCAGCCTTAAATGAATGTTGCATGAGTAAAGATTGATAATTGTAAAATTTCCTTTAAAAACAATTTTTGTTGAGCCTAAAGAATTTAACGCCTAGTTCTAAGTAGGTCTTGAGAACTAAAATTTAATTAAGCAAGTAAAAAAGGGGGATGAAGAAAATGGGGGTGAAAATTAAATAATAATAAAAAAAATTAATGAAGGATCAAATTATTTAAAAGATTAATTCTTAGCTAAGTACAAAACTTGCTAATTTAGAACTTAGACCAAAAAGGGAAAACTTAAATACAAAAGCAATGTGGAACATAGAAGGGAATATAGTCTAGAGAACTTTCTAATTTCGAACTCAACTAGGCTTTAAGAAAGACGCCAATCATTAAAGGGAATAAAGGGACATCAAAGAGCATTTTTAGGAACGCTTTTAGGTGGGTGAGGGAAATAGGAAAATTAAATTAATTAATTAATTAACTTTCTGGTGCAACTAAGGGATCGGGTGATAAGTGTACGGGGAAGAATTTTTGTAATAATAAATTTAATAAAAAGAATTTAGTGTGGTTTTGGCAACAAGTCACTAAGATAACTCTATAAAGGAAATGGCGAAGGAGGAGAATGGAGCACGTCTGGCATGCGTAAGGTTATACTACTAGATTTTACTCTTCACTGATTTTTCTTGTGGGAGTTGGGACACCCAAATCGAATAACAAGTGGTAGCTCAACCTTGCAAGGCGAGCTGGGAGGTAGTTTTCTCTGGTTTGTGTGCATGGCCTATTTGCAGCTCGAGGGGCTCAGGGGGAAGAAGAGTACCCCTAGTGTTGGTTGGGAGGTATCGGTGAGGTCTCAGTGGTTAGCAAGAAGGAGTTGGATGGAGCGCAAGCGTGGGACAACGACTTCAGATCATTCGCCTACGGTTATGGTACACCTTAAATTTTCAGTTGTAATTTAGTTAAAAATTGTATATAGATTTATGTTTGTTGAATTCGATGATTATATGTTATGGTGAGAAATATTGTTGAGGTGGGTAGCTGGGATTAATCTTGACGGATTGGTTCTCCCTTCTATCTCCGTGCCCTGGGTTAACTTGATCTTGCACCTTGGATTTTGTGTGTATAGTTGCATCTTGGTTTTCTTGCTCGTCGTGCCTGAGTGGTGGCCTGGCCTTTTGCTTGGTTGCGCCATAATTTTTATGAAGCCCTGTGTTTTCCTTTAAATTTTTATTTGATTTACACTCAGGTTTCATGCGCCAAGAACCTTGCGCAGCCCTCTTGTTACTTTGAATTTTATCTCTGCGTTTTATTTATTTTTTCCTTCCTTCACTCTGCATGTAGTCCGCCCAACAAGCGAATGGCAGCTTGTATTTCTTCTTTTGTTTGGCCCTTTCCTCAGACTTGAACTATCTCTGCGTTTCGTTCCCCTTTTGCTTCAGACTTCGAATGTATTTCCTGGCTTGTTTGGTCTTTGCCTCAGAAATTCGCTTGTTCTCGACATTTGTTTGACCAATGCCTCTGCGCGTTTTTGGATCCTCAGCATGGGGTTTCGTTCCTTATTTTGTCTCTATTTATATAGCAAGATAAAGGTAGGAAATGGGAATGCGTGAGGAGATGGGGAGAGCTTGGGGTTTCGTTTCTTTTATTTTTATATACAGCTTAAGACCACAACCTGTATATAAAAATAAAAGAAACAACCAGGAGTGGTCCTTCACACCTGCGCGTAGAGAACCAAGCGTTTCCCCAGGTAGAGACTCATTTAAATTTTACAATTTCACCTACCTCAAGTAATAGCTATCAATTTGTTCCTTATGGTTTTCTCGACCTTTGTATTCTTGCAAGATTGGTAGCAGGTAGTGGCTTAACAAAAATTTAGGCCATATGATGGATCAACTTCGCTGAGTAAAACAAAAAAAATCATCTGCTTTTTCGCTTTCGGTTGGGTTTAACTTTTCTGAAATTTTACCCATGCAGCTTTCGTGTTTCTGTTTGTAAGAGGCCCGGTTTCCCATTTCATAAAGAATCGTGGATTCCTTGCGTCTGCGCAGAGAGAGATAACAGTCGTTTGACTAAAAAAAGGCGCCCTTACAGCTCAGCTCTATTGACGTTTTTCCTCCATCAGAAGTCAGAGGTTCCTTCCGTGCACATACACCGAGATGTCATCCAACAATGCTAATGATATGTCATCATAGTTGGCCTGTAGACTGCTTGGTTGTACCTCACTAATATTTTCAGATTGCAAGGGTTCATTGACCCCCTTTATACATTAATGAGGATTAATCTTATCATGACAACCGTGAAGTTAAATCAATCTCCCGGTTAATTATACATTATAGTATGTAAATTGTTAATAGCATAGGTGCATTTAAAAAGCTATTGTGCATTCAAGAATGCTAGGAAAAAGGCATATTGATAACTATTAACTATTGATGCAAAATTTCCTGACTAAAACTTTGGATGGTACATGCAATGTCTCCCCTTCCCTTCAGTATGCTTATTTTTTTCCTTCACATCATTTGGCATGTTCCTTTCCATTTGTTAGGTTGAACCTCTAAGAAGAATGCTTTTATGCAGTTGTTTATCTTGCTTAATATTGGGATTTGTATTTTTGGGTTTAATTTAATGTAAAGGGGTGCTTGTTGTAGACGTTAAACACCTGGCGCGAAATAACTTTACTATAATTTATGTCGATTTAACAATTATGCTTGCGCCTTGAACTATTAATGGATGATCAATTAACCACTTTAATTGTGCCTTGAATTGATTATGAATGATGGATTAACAACCTTTACTGGCACCATCAAATTATTAATGTATGATGTTAGATAGTGGGATTCTCGCGCGAATGGGAAATAATGTCATAATGATGGTCTTATATGATAACCTTCTTGTGCAACGAAATTTCCATGTACTGCATAATGGTTTTAGTTATTACCTCTTGCGCAAGGAAATTTCGAGGCATTGAATGATAGTTTAGAGGCTAGTTTTTAGTTATTTAGTTGTATTGAATGGCGATGTTAAAACTCAGTTATCTCTTGCGTGCTTGAAAAATTAAGGTTGAATGAGGTATTCTATAATGTTTAGAATTCTCTGTTGCATGCATTTGTAGGTCACTAATTATTGGTTGATGCTTATTTATTTCTTGCTCCATGAAAAATGTATTGTAACAAATGATTGTTGATATTATAATTCTCGCTTGCCATGGAAGTTTATGATTACTTGTGTCGTTGTTCCTTATGTGGTCATCAAGTTGTGTTGCTATGGTTGTATCATTGTCAATACTTTTCTAAAAATAAAAATAAAAAAAATTGTGTACTCATTATGTGTCGCTTGTTGTCGTAACGACAGGGCCATTACATAATGCTTTTGTCAAGATATGGTTTCGGTGAGCTTTTCGTTTCTACGAATGTTATTGTAGATTTCCAGCATGCCTCTATCTTCGTATTTAATATTAGTAATGGGGTTACAACTCTTTTCATTCAGACTCATTAATTTAAAAACAAGGACAATAGTTGCAAAGCAACTAGTCCATGCCTTACTATCTTTGTATAATAAACTTAAGTATTTTTATATCATAAATTTTTTAAAGGAAACTAAAATTTATTTGTATTTAATAATATTTGCATATGTAAGAAAATCAAACTTTGTTTGTATTTTAAAATATGTATATTTGTAAGAAAAACATAATTTATTTATATTAAATGATATATATTTATATTTTTATCCATTATTTTATCAGTGTATAATACACATAGAATGATATTTATATGGAAGATGATCTTGTCTAAGAGCTTGTTTTCCTGGAAGGAAAATGGGAGGAGTTGAAGTTAGGTTTTCCCATTACAATAAAGAAAACCGGTATGTGCATATTCATGGAAGAAGAAAACATAAAATTGTACAGAATATAATGTTTACTAATTTAAAGAGATATTTGATCAATATATGATACATATAGAATGATATTCAAATGGATCAAAATATTGTATACAAGATAACATATGTAGTAGAAATTTAGGGATGTAATTAGATTCCAAATACATAAATTTGACATATTCCTCAATATAATCAAACTTGAATTGATGTAATTGATGCATTCTGTTGGTGATGGAAGTCACTCCTAGATTGCTAATAGGAGCAGAGCCCGACGCCCATCAGTTTTATGTCACGGTTGTTCATAGATGGGTGATCGAATGGAGGGAAACTCAAAACAATAGCATTCCAACTCTAAAACTAGGCCAGGTATGCATGAGCAAGTGAGGTCTTGCGTAAACTTCAGACAGTGAGCTCTAGTAAAGGGTGAACATCCGGAAGGCTTGTACAAGAGAAAAGTGGAGGTCTGTTATAAACAATAGGTTTCTAACAGACTGGGAAGAGGACATCCAAATGTGATATCATCTTACATTCAAACGCAAAGCCAGAGAATGCAGCAATGCAACAATAAATCTTTTATCATAACATAACCGCGATAACTCGCGCGACTCAGTCAATCACGAACTCTCTTAGCATGAGACAAAACTAGATGAAGTAGGAGGAACTGTCTGTCATAAAACAAGAAATCTCATATACAGATGTATAAGCTGAAAGCTAGAATAGTTGTTAAAACATTACAGTAGGGAGCTCTGCTCAACCATCGATAGATACAAAAATGGCGAAAATGCCTACATATACTCAAAACAACAACGGAAACAAAATCGAGACGTCGCATTAAACCCATTGCGTCTACATGGCTTCTGACAATCTGCGGTTGCCGTCTTCTGAATGATGGTGCAACTATGGCAGACATAATCCCACTCCTGACAACTTCATGGGCGAATCGACGTGCCTTTAATTCGTTACCGGACCTTCCCATTATGGCGGAGGCGATGTCTAACCACCACCAACTACCTTAATAACTGTTGCATTGGGATTGGGGATGGCCCGGCCAACTCGGCACCTTTGGGACGTGGACGACCCCTCGCGCTGCCACCTGGATTAACTGAACTGCCTGATGAATAGGCGTGGAGGCCAGCGCGAAGGATGGGACATATGATGGGGGTGGTGACGCCATAACTACGAGGGCGAGATGTGGAGTGATGAGGTGTGAGAGCGGTGACGGGGGGAAGACACGCGGCATAAAGCGATAGGCAGAGGGAGCGGAAGATGAGATATAATGAGCTTGTTATTGATGGGAGGCTGATGTGGAATGGAGCGGGACACATGGCAGATGATGAGTGGATGATATGAAAGGTGACACGGTAGGAAGGGGGCCCACGTTGATAAAATAGAGCAGTTGAGAAGGATGGGACCGTCTAAGGGTCGTTGATCCGGGCGCACTGATCTTGGTCGTCGGAAAGATATATGCCTGATTCTGGACCCCCCCCCCTTCCGCTTAAAGGTAGAAAGGCGGGGGGGGTCCGGAATCGCCCGTACACAGTTGATCCGGGCGCTTGGATGCCTGTTGTCCAGATCCGCTTGTCGTTTACCACAGGCACGCTTGCGTTACGAACTTAGGATAAGTGGGTTTTTAACCCATTCTTTTGCATTCCAACCCCTTTACAAGAAATGTCGCTAACATTAGGCTCCATGGGGGATAGAGTCGTCCCTGTGATGCTCTAAGAACACTTTTGCAGATTCAGTGCCTTGTTGTTGGGCTAAGGAGTCATTTATTAAGCTGAAAACAAAAACAATATTTACAAAAACAAAAGAACCGACTGCGGCTCACAAAAAACATTTTTTCAAGAAATGCCCATTTACTGGGCTACTAAAAACTTCTTCGCCTTCCAGATCCTGCAACTTGTACGTGTTTTTCGAGAATACTTCAAGGATATTGAAAGGCCCAAACCAGAGGGCATCAAACTTACTGTGCTTTCCCCTGTCCTGCCTGGGTGCATCCCATTTGAGCACCAGGTCACCCTGCTCGAATTCTCCCTTTCTGCTCCTCCTGTCGAAGGTCTGTTTGATCTTCTGTTGATGATCGTGGGCCCTGTTCATGACCTGTTCTCTGATCTGTTGTATTTCCACCCTCTGATGAATCCTTCTGACCATATGGTCAGGATCTCCTTCAATGTCCTGGAGGAACTTTGCCACAGATAAAGCGAGTTGAGTAGGGAAAATGACCTCTGCTCTGTAGACTAGTTGAAACGACGAAGTACCCAGAGACTTCTTCATTGTGACACGATTGGCCCACAGAGAAAATTTCAACTTTGAATCCTAGGCTCTTTTGTTATCCTCTAACAATCTTTTGATGATCTTTATCAGGCTTTTATTAGAGGATTCCGCTAAACCATTACCCTGGGGATAGTAGGGGTGGAGTGAATTAGCGAGATCTGGAACTGCTCACAGAAATTAATAAGAGGTTCAGATTTGAAAGAAGCAGCATTATCGATGATGATCCTGCTAGGACAGCCAAATCGAGCTATGATATCCTCCAGGAAGATGATAATTACTTTGTGTGATGCGCTCCTGGTGGGGACAGCTTCTATCCATTTGGTGAAATAATCTGTCATAGTCAGGATCCATCTGTGCTGACCACTTGAGGGAGGATGAATTTCTCCAATGAAGTCCAACCCCCACTGCTGAAAAGGTGCCGAAGCTACTATGGGTTTTAATGGCAGCGATTTGAGCTGTTGTTTTCCTGAGAACTTCTGGCATTTGATGCAAGCTCGGATCTCCCTGTAAACATTGGGGAATAAAGTGGGCCAGTAATACCCAGCTCGGAGTATCTTGTGAGCTTTGGTCTTCCAGAAATGATGGCCTCCGCAAAGGCCACTATGAAAATCAAACGTAACCTTTTGGGCCTCCTGGGGGTCCAAGCATCTCAGAAATACCCCTAGAGGATCTTTCTAGTACAATATTTGGTCAATGAGGCAATATCTGATCGCCTTGAGCCTTAAGGCCCTCGCTTTGCTTTTTTCCATTCCATCTGGCGGCTTCAACTTCTGCAGAAAATACAAAATGTCACGATACCAAGCACATTCCGCCAGCGATAACCCATCTTGAGAGCCTTGGCTGGGTGACTCATCTTGCTCAGATCCTGGGCGAGTATTGATGAAACTAACTCCCAAGGCTTCACAGTTGGATTCGGCCAGTAGTTTGGCTAAACCTTGCCCCTTAACCAACTTGGTGGGCTTTATCTCTAAATCAAATTCCAGAATTTTAGCGATCCATCGGCCTCTTTTCCCATCTATGTCAGGTTGTACAAGGATGTCCTTCACGGAAGCTGAAGGAACGTATGTTGTTACTTTTGAATGCAAGACATAGACTCTGAAAGCTTTAAGAGCTTTCACTAAGGCATAGGCATGTTTCTCCATGATTTCATACCTGCTCTCTGCGTCTCTTAACGCCCTGCTAAAGAAGGCGATGGGCTGCTCATGCCCTTCTTCATTTCTCTGTAGTAAGACTGCCGCCACTGTATCACAGGAAGCAAAAGAAAAAATCAGGAAATCCTTAGAATAATCGGGACTGATTAGCACAGGTGCCTCAGTCAATGCCTTCTTTATTTGGTCAAAAGATGCCCGGGGCTCAACGGTCCATCTCACTTCGTTTCCCTTTCTGAGCATGGCCGTGATGTGCTTTACTAGCTCGGCAAAATTTGAGACGAACCTCCTCAGGAAGTTAATCTTTCCTAGAAATGCCTGGACCTCTTTTTTAGACCTAGGAAGTGACAAGGCCCGAATTGCCTCCACCCTACTGGGATCAATTCTCACTCCCTCTGTCGATACTATATGTCCCAATAACTTCCCTTCCTGCATAGCAAACAAGGACTTCTTGGGATTCAGGGACAGACCAAATCTCCGGCACTTCGATAAAACTCTCCTTAAGTGGCAGCGATGCTCCTTATCAGACCTGGAGAAGATCGTGATGTCGTCTAGGTAGATCACTACAAACTGGTATTTTTCTCTGATGAAGGCTATATCCATGGCTCGCTGAAATGTTTCTCCTGCATTCATTAGCCTGAATGGCATTTTGGCATACATGAATGTGCCCCAACGAGTGGTGAAGGCTGTCTTCTCCCTGTCTTCTGGCATGACCAATATCTGATTATAACCGAAAAACCCATCGATCATAGATATCCTGGATGCACCAGTTACCCTTTGCAGTATGTGTTCCATCTTAGGTAGGGGGTAATTGTCTTTCTTCGAGCTTCTGTTCAGATTTTTGAAGTCAACCTAAAGCTTGATTTCTCCGCTTTTCTTTCTTACCGGAACCAGATTGGCCACCCATTCGGAGTATCTCAAAGGGATGATGATCTGGGTGTCTAACAGCTTCTTGAAATCCTTTTCCATGACTGGCAACAACATGGGATTTATCTGTCTCAGCTTCTGCCTGAATGGCTTAGCTCCTTCCTTCAACGGGATTTTGTGTTCAATGACAGATGTGTCGTATGTGTTGAGGTCTTCGTATGTTCATGCAAACACATCAGCGAACTCTCTCAGTAACTCTGTGTACTCGGCCCTCTGTTCACTGCTCAGGCTGCTTGATAATCTGACAAACTTGGGCTCTTCCTGCGTGCCAATGTTGCATTCGGTTGTATCAGCATCTTCATCCGAGACCTTTCCCTTTACTGGCACATCATTCCCATCGAACAATCTTTCTAAAGGGACAAGTCCTCTCGGAATGTGATTGTTGGGCAGCTGAATGATCTGATCATTAGCGATTTTATTTACAAACCCCTCAGGACGAGGATCACCTTCCAGGTCGGGATCCTGATCAATATGCAACGTAGAAAATTCGTCAACTGATTGGAGAAATCTTTCGAGTTTCGGATCATCCTCAAAAACCTTCCAATGCTTGACATTGTCCAACACCGAGGGCCTATATCTTATATCAACATCATTTTCTACCATAGGCGGCAGAGGAAACTTGAGCACGCTAGATGAGACAGCTAAAGAATCAGCCAAAGTATTTTCTCCCCTCGGAATGAAAGAAATGTTAAAAGCCAAGAAGAAATTATCAATAAGGTCCCATACTTCATTCCGATAATTTATGAGCCGGGGATTATGGGCACTATAAGCATTCCTTACCTGCTGAACAATCAACTCAACATCTCCAAAAATTGCTATCTCTTTAATTCCCATCTCCTTTGCGGCCCTCATACCCAGAACAAGAGCTTCATACTCTGCCACATTGTTGGTGGCTTCGAATTCCAGCTTGTATGACAGGGACACGACTTCTTGACAAGGCGATATGAAAACCACTCCGGCGCCAGCACCTTCGCTAGAATAAGCTCCGTCAAAAAACATCTTCCACACATGGGAGCTTTGAGGGGAAATCGGATGATCAGGGCTGGGGTGCTTTCTGATTAGTAAAGAGATTTCAGGAGCATCGGTAAGTTGCAGCAAACTAGACCCCATGTCGGTGTCAAGTGAAAAGATGGGGTGATTGGTGGGGTCTGCTTCATCACTGACAATATAGGCTAGCTGGGCTTCTCTGTATAACCTCCTTTGTTCCCCTCCGAAAACCGGAATGGTGGCGTATGTGAGATCCATCTGTAGTGTCCCTCCGAGATTTTTAATCCAAGATCTAGACAACAACATACCAAATTTGGGGGGAACGTCGGCTACCACAATATCCATAACCACACTTTTCATGGGCAGCTGAAACAGGGAAACCACCAGGTCTTTGATGACTCCTAGGCACTGCACTCTCCTTGAGTCGAAGGAATATAAATCATGATAAGTTCTTGTCACCTCCAGTCCCAATTCTTCCATGACTATCTT
>SNQJ01S0172082.1:0-19678 GCA_010110895.2 Picea sitchensis
GCAATGTGCCCTTCAAACAATTCTAGAAGCCCAAGATAACTTGATGCCTCCTGAGATCCCAGAGGAGGTAGTTGAACAAGAGACAGTTCAAGAAGAAGAGTCTTCTCGAAACATTTTTGGACACTTCTCGGACAGCATCTTCCAAGCTAACTTCGAGACAGTTCATCCTTATAAACTAGGAGTAAGACCGCAAACAAACCTTCTACCGAAAATGCTACAACTTCGCCTCCAAAGCAATCTAAATCAGCTGACACTAAACAGAGTAATGTGAGCCCCAACTTAGATTATGATGTTGTTGAAGATATTAAAAAGTTAAGGGCTAACATTTCTATTTATGAATTATTGAAGTTTCCATTTTTGTTACAAAAAATGTTGCAAAATATCTCAGAGAATGGCAAGAATGGTAATGGTAATAAGGTTGTGCAAAACAAAGTTCCTCAGAAGACTTCCATTAAAAATAATCATGATCCTCAAGATAAAGGAAGCCTTCCTATAAGTAATGTAAATAATGTAAATAATGTAGATAAAGTAGCTTTAGAAACCGCGAGTAAGAAGCCACAAGCTACTACTCTTAGCACTCGCAAGAATGTACCTTTTTTCCTATTAACTTTTGAGATTTTTAATAGAAACGTGCATAATTGCATGGTAGACTCAGGGGCTTCATCCAATGTGATGCCTTGGTCTGTTTTCCAAAAGATAAACGCTGAAGTTGAACCCTCGACTTTAAAAATCATACAACTTGATCGAACAAATGTCAAAGTTATATGCGAACTAAAGAATGTGCTAATTAGATTATCGTCTAACCCCAAGGTTCATCAAGTTATTGATATAATTGTTGTGGATATTCCAGAAGTGTATGGTATGTTTTTGAGCAGGGACTGGTCGGAGCAACTACATGGTTACTTTGCGACGGATTGGTCTCATCTATGGCTTCCAGAAAATGGCAAGCCTAACAAAATCAAAGTGAATCGTGAACGCTACCTTAAGTTCAAGGTCACAGATTTGAACGATCCCAATGAACCGTACACACCTCCTGCTGATTCACCTGAAGTACAAGGGATGGACACCTTCTTCGGAAACTTTATGGCCGAGGTTTCACCTATCACCAATTCAGAACAACAGTCCGAGATCGCCTCATATATACAGCCCGCACCTTCCACACAAAAATCCTATGAACCCGATGTAAATCAAATTTGGTCTCTGTATTTCGATGGGTCAAAGTCCAAAGAAGGAGCCGGAGCAGGATGTGTTATTATCGATCCGGCAGGTAACAAAACATTGATGGCATGTAGGTTGGAATTTGAATGTACTAACAATACTGCAGAATATGAGGCTTTACTGCAAGGTCTCATAAAATCTTTGGATATGAACATTCAAAATTTAACCATTTTCGGNAAAGCTACCAGTCTGAGGTATGGAACTTAATGAATAAATTTTTTGCTTTCAATATAAATTCCATTCCTAGATTAAATAACTCTGAAGCAGATCTATTAGCTAATGTAGCTTCTAAACTTCTTCCTGCAGACGGCTTGTCTCCAGATGCATTCTCTGTCGAGTTGTTGTTTCGGCCATCCATTCCCGACAACATCACGAACTGGAGAGTATTTGACGATGATCAGCAGATTATCGACTTTCTGCACATGGAAGAAACCTTTCAAGGCGCGGTGATAGACGAGCACACGCACGACGACAATTTGCGCGATTTCACAGTAATACCTGATCCAAAAACTCCTGAATATCTATCGGATATGGTAAACTCAATCCCAAAATCTGTAGTCAGATTAGAGAAGTTTTATGATTTTGAAGATAAATTTAAAAAGACGGTCAACTGTAAAACTAATAGTTCCTCATTTTCTTATGAAAAGGTAAACCTAGGAACTAATGAAAACCCTCAGTGCATTAACTTAGGCTTGGGATGTTCTCAACAAGAAAAATCCACTTTCATTAAACTATTCAAGGAATTTAAATATGTCTTTGCATGGACGTATGATGACCTTAAAACTTTTGACCATAATATCATACAGCATGTCATCCCGATGAAGCCCCAAACCTTACCCTTTCAACAAAAACTGAGGAAAATGCACCCCAAACTGGAACCGACCGTTCAAAAAGAATTGAATAAGCTCCTTAATGCTAAAATATTTTTTCTTGTTAGACACACTTAGTGGGTTTCTAACCTTGTCCCAGTCCGGAACAAAAATGGTGAAATTCGACTCTGCATCGATTTTCGGAACCTTAATAGGGCGTCTGACAAAGACAACTATCTTGTCCCACCCATGGAACAGATCCTTCAACAGGTATTTGGTTTCGAGAGGCTATCCTTACTAGATGGTTTCTATGGATATAACCAAGTCCTGATGTCTCCACCAGACCAACTCAAAACTACCTTCCGTACTCCGTGGGGCACTTATGTTTATCGTAAAATGCCCTTTGGATTGATTAATGTCGGCGCTACCTTTCAGAGAGCAATGGATATTGCTTTCCGAGGCTTAATTAATCAGTCCGTAGTAGTTTACTTAGATGACGTGACAATATTTTCTAAAAACAAAAACGATCATCTAGCTCAATTACGAGTTGTCCTACTGCGATGTCGTAAGTACGGCATCTCCCTCAATCCTAAAAAGTCCATCTTTGCGGTAGAACAGGGTAAACTCTTAGGATTCATTGTTTCTAGAGAAGGAATGATTATTGACCCCGAGAGGAATCAAGTCATCGTAAAACTTCCCCCTCCTACATCCAAAAAATCCATGCAGTCTTTCTTAGGCCAGATTAACTTCGTGAGAAGATTTGTCCCCAGCTTCTCCGAAATGGTCAGGCCTTTACAGAACTTGATTAAGAAAGACACCCAATATCACTGGGGACCCCTAGAAAACCAAGATTTTAATGCAATAAAGAAGGCCATTATAGACACTCCGTCTCTCATCAGCCCAGATTTTTCTCAAGATTTTACACTCTATACTTTTGCTTCTGACCGTTCATATGCCGCCGTCCTAACCCAAAAGAATGCCCAGAACAATGAAGTACCCATCGCCTTTATGAGTTCCTCTTTCAAAGGTGTTGAACTTAATTACCCAGCGGTTGATCGGCAAGCCTACGTTGTCTTCAAAGCAGTTAAGCATTTCCGGTCCTATCTTTTGAAGTCAAGGACGAAAGTCATTGTCCCCTACCCAGCCATAAGGAACTTGTTAGTGTAGAAGGAACTAGGAGAAAAGAGAGCCAACTGGGTCACTTCTCTGCAAGAGTATGACTTGGAAATCACCCCAGCTCAGATAGTGAGAGGCTAAGGGTTATGTAAGTTGGTTGCTGATTCGGAATCAGGACAGCAAGAAGAGAGCGGTACGTCAAACCTAGGACAAAGCGATCAAAGTCTAATATGTTGCACACAAAACCTTGTTAGTCCTTGGTACGACGATATAAGACTCTGTCTTGAACATGGATCAGCCCCCCGTCACTTACATCCCACTAAGAGAAGAGCGTTGAGATTAAATTCTGCCTCCTTTCATCTGGTTAATGGTATCCTGTTTCGTCAGAATTCGGACGGCATACTGATGCGTTGTCTTGAAAAAGACGAAGCAGAGAAAGTCTTGCTAGAGTTGCATGCAGGAGAAGTTGGTGGTCACTTCGGTGGTGACACTACTGCTCATAAAGTTCTAAGAGACGGTTATTACTGGCCCACGCTTTTTAGAGACGCCCATGCCTTGTGTCGTAAATGCATCATCTGCCAGAAAGCATCAGGGCGGTTGCAAAAACCAGCCTTTCCTTTGCAGCCCGTTACAGTAGATTCTCCTTTTCAGCAGTGGGGCCTTGATATCATAGGTCCAATCAACCCTCCATCTTTGCAACAGCACAATTTTATTGTGACAGCCATAGATTACTTTACTCGATGGTTTGAAGCTATTGCTTTAAGAACTGTTAACTCCAGTCAGGTCATTGCCTTTCTAAATTCGAACATTATCACTCATTTTGGTATCCCTGACTGTTTAGTTTTCGATAATGCTTCTTACTTTTCCTCTCTTGAGATGAGCAAGTTCGCTTTGGAAAAAGGAATTAAGCTGAAGTATTATGCTAGCTATTACCCCCAGGGCAACGGACTGGCAGAATCGACAAACAAGAACTTGATCAAAATAATCAAGAGAACGGTGGTTGAAAATAACAAGAATTGGCACAATGCACTGCTGATCGTGTTGTGGGCTAATAGGGTTACACCAAAATCTGTTGTAGGTAACTCCCCCTTTTTTCTCGTGTATGGCAGAGAAGCAATTATGCCACCTCACATTCTTCTTCCTTCACTTCAGTTGTCACAAAAATTCCAAGAAGAAGATTGTCCCCCTCTGGAAAACCGGATTAACGCTTTGATGAAGCTAGAAGAGGTAAGAGCCCAGGCTAAGCATAAATTAGATCAACATCAACAATTGGTTAAAAGCTGGTTCGATTCTAATTCTGCTTCTGATAGGAATTTTGAAGTAGGTGATCTCGTCTTGAAGTGGGACAAACCACATGAGGGAAAGGGAGAGCACACAAAATTTCAAAACTTATGGCTTGGACCGTTTTTAATTGTTGAAAAGTTGGGTCCTATTTCTTTTCGATTGCAGAATCTTGAAGGACAGCTTGACACCTACCCGGTGAATGGCCAAGCCCTGAAAATATACTTTGTTTGATTACTACCTTTGTATATTATGTATATATTTTTCTTTTGTTTACTTTTTCGTTTGCTTCTGTTTTCGATTTTGATTTGAATTTATCAGTTTGTGTTTTTGAACATACACATACCTGTACACTAAACTATTCAGACAAAGACAATAGAACTTTTCTTCACTGAAATAACTTCTGAAAAAATTGTACAAACATCAATGATATAGTGTTGAAATTAATATCTCTGTTGGAAAAGTCTGTTGTTTGAAAGAAGTTTATTGATTTCAATCTATGAGAAAAGCTTGTCATGATCATCTATTATCTTTTTACGCTGTCCCTTTTTCGTAAAGGAATGACTCAGAGGATGTCTCCTTGCCTTAGGAAGTTGTTTTTGTAAATAAAACATCTCTGGATCTAAATAAAGGACAGTTCTAAAAAATTCTGATGAGGTCTAAAAAATATGTTAAAATATCATGATTTTCAGCGTCACCCCGCTCAGCTATATATCTATAAAAAACAAAACAAAAATTATGAATAAGAGTCGCGGGAAGTGCTTGTAAACCCGCCGAGATACTGAACAGGTATGTTGGCAGCGGGTAAATGCATGCATGACGCCAAGACAACTTCGTCGGGGTACTGAACAGACCTGCTGGCAGCGAAGCAATGTCAGGTACATGAAAATTTGCAAAAAAGAAACCTCTTTAATGTCCTTTATTCTGATCCAGAACTTCTTGGCAGGATACAGATGTCAGAGTGGGTTAAATAGCAACCCTGTCGAGGCTATGGACACCTGCTGGCAGCAGTGACTATGCTGGAAAAGATGGTTAATGATCTTAATATTGTTGATCTTGTTGATCTTAATATTGTTATCAGTTTTCATCTTTTAAGACACTGCTGGAAAAGATGGTTAATGATGATGTTTATACGATTTTCTGGTTGTTATTTTGAGTTGAAATTTTCTTTGTTGTCCTAATCTGAATTTGTTGCTTTTCACAGAGATAACTGCTTCTACCAGTGTGTCGTCATTGTTGGCATCCAATTCACATTTTTTCCATTATCTTATAAGCTGCCTACACCAATGTTTTGCAAACATCAATTTCTCGTTGCATTTTTAAATAGACGACATTTTATTTTTTGCGACATTTGCACATTTACCTTCGTTTTGTTTTCACGACTGTAAGCGTGAAAACTTAGTCTTTCGAAGTCGCATCAAAATCACTATTTGAACTGTCGTAGTCTCTCTTGTCAATTATGCATATTGCGCTTACATCGCACTTATCTTTATACAGCCCCAAGCCACCTTATGATTTCGTGACAAATCTTCCCCCCTGCCTAAGAAACGACCCTAGCTACCCTGGTATTAAATTGCCTATCGAAACCCTCAGCCACATGTCTAAACCCTCGCCTGCTCTTTCAAACCCCACACAGTCTTCCTGTGACTGATGCGATTTATGGTTGGAACGATACTACATTGATGTTCCCATACTCCAATCGAAAATCCAATCACTGGAAAGTCGAATTGAGGTATTGACTAGCCAACGAGACCAACTCCAAGCAGCTGATAAGAAACAGAAGACAACAGGCTCGATCCTTTTCAAAAACGTTGAATCAGCTACGACAATTATCAACTCTAAATTGGCATGATCAAGCTGTCTCGTCGCTATACAGGTATGATTTTTGACATCGTTTTATTTTGTGAATGACCATGAGTAATATCGTGATTGAAATTCGGTGTTCAAATAGCCATGTTATGCTTTGAATAGCTCTGTTTATATTTCATAATGTGCTCTTCCTGTATATTGTGTTGCTTTGCTAAAAATAAATCAAAATTTCGTTTTGGATATAAGATTTGATCATCCCCAGTATAGACTCCGATAGATTTTCATTTCGATTTGATTGGTTTTCGTTGGATCTGATTTGTTGGTATACTTGAGTGAGTTAACAAAATTGATAGTTTGTTTTCAACTAGATTGGTTTGTATCCGATTTGAAAAGGAAATTTTGCATGCTCAGTTTAGAACACGATCATGCTCAGATTTGATTTCGTTATGATCTATATGTTTTGATTGGTCAACGATTTTTCAATATGTTGTGTCCTATGATTTTCTAAATTGGAAATGAAACTCTGTTTGATTTTAATGTGGTGTAAACTACTCTGTCTTTATAAAAACAATATGCTCATTTAAATTTGTGCAAGTGCACCCGAATCATGGAATGGATTCGATTCATGACAACTATGCTAAACCCCAGCCAATTGATTCACTTTATTTTCTTTGATGTTAGTTCGATCATCTTTATGAGTTGAATTCGGATTATAATTGATGCTCTGTTTGATTTTAATTTTGTGAAACGAATTGGTCAAACCTGGTTATAATTCATTTGATTGGAACGATGTTGGTCAAAGAAAATCGATCTTGTTTTCTCACTGTGAAATGACAAATGATTGATATCTATTACGAACTTTGTTTGATTGATCCTGTTACGATTTTGTTTGTGGACAGTTACGATTCAGCTATGGTTTGAATTCGCTCACAGCCTAAATCGTTTTCTATACAGTTATCATGATTTGAAAATGATCATGTTCGATTCGATTATTTCTCCTATTGATAAGACAAGTATAACGAAGTGTTTGCGATTTGTTTTGATTATGTTGATTTCAATTGAATATCAAAACGATTTCACAACTTTTGGATTCGATTTGTTGTGAAACTATTACAGTGTTGTTCCATATGATTTTTTTCACCCGACTTATGATAACAATCGAAACAGAGTATTCCTATCTCTGTATTCGGTTGAATGATGTGGATCCGGTTTGATCTCGAATGGTATAATAATTTCAAACTAAATGATTCGTTTTCAAATAGTTCTTGGATGATGATTAAATTTAATTCTTTTAAAAGATTTGAATTAATCTCAATGTTGATTCTGTATCTTATTTAGACTAGCTACAGAAAAGATTTGAATTAATCAATGTTGATTCTCAGATTTTATTTAGATTAGCTTAATCGCATGATTCTGTAGATGGTCTATAGAATTAGATTTTATCATTTTATCAATAAAAAGATCCCTTCTAACTTGTTTATTTTCTAATCTTCGTGTGAATTGAATTGTTTGGGATTTGATGGACGCTTTAGAGAGGCTCTGGATGTTCTTACTTATTTTAGTTTCTTAGTTTAGTTAAAATTGGGAATATCTTCCAGATTTATGTAAACAGTTTTATAACTTCCATGGAGGTTTTACCTCGTGGAAAACTTATAAATACTTATTATTTTTGTAATAAGGATCATCCCCACTTGTGGGAGAACCAAGCTATAGATTTTTAATACAAACCTAGACAGGATTTGATGTTTTGCTACAGCTTTCGCTTCATAATATCAATCTTTTGTTTCATGTTTATGCTTATCAATTTGCATTTGATTAGTGACTACTTTAGCTATCATAGTCTTTTGCAAAATGATATGATTGAATTAATGTGATACATGCCTGATTTCTTTCACTAATTTAAAAACACAGCAATTACTTGATTTAGTTTATGAATGACAGATTTATCTTCTTCATCAATTGAATTATTCTGTATAAGTCTTTGCATACAGGCTTACCTAATTATTAAGATTTATAAATTATATGATTGTTGTGATTTTTATGTCTTGTTTGTCCTGTAAACACACTTGAAGAGCATCATAGCGTATCGTTTACGAGAAGCTTCTGGATTATTCGGTGCAAGTTTCCTTCCTCCGATCTGCTAAGAAGTCATCATACACAGGACAAATCTGGAGCGTTTCCAGGTCAGCTTATCATTTATTTGTTTAGTATATTTATTAGTAGCTTAGTTAGATATATGTTTTAGTTTAGGTTAGTAATTAGAATTAGTGTATTAGTAGTTTAGTTTAGTTAGTTTTCTGTTTTATTTCTTGTTTATAAAACTATAAAATCAACAAAAAATATCTTTCAAAGTCTTAGGGCAGAACATAAGTGAGTTTTTCAGGTTTTATTTAAATCTGTAGATTGTAGATATTGTATATTTTGTGAATAAGTTATACTTTAGTTAGTAGTTAGATAGTTAATTAGTCAGTAGTTTGTATATATAGAAATAGTAGATTAGTTAGTTTGTTTAATAGTTAGTTTTAATTAGATTAGTTTATTAGTTAGTTTTATTTGTTTTTAGTTAGATTAGTTAGATTAGATTAGTTTTCTTTTGTTTTCTTAGGACCTTAGATCGGCTAACGGAGCCACTAAACCCGTCAGGGTGGTTCATCCCAAACGGCTTGGGTTATTAGACAACCCCGGACCGGTTCCACTCTCTCAGTTGACGGACGGTCGATTTCGCCCGTCAACAGACACCTAATTTGAAGGTGAGTGAAGTTACCCTGGAAGAAAAATAAGAGAAACCACAATTTTGAATAAGTAGAGGGGATAGAGAAGAGTAGAGTTATCAAGAAAGTTTGTCAAAAGTAGTGCCATGATAGGAAAAAGAAAAGTGATGATGGCGACAGATAACTGATGGCTTCATACTTAAAATAATTTGATAGTATGTGAGGGACCCTCATGGCCATCTAGCCAATGGGTGTATGTGATCAGGCCTACTTGTTTTTGTAATGTTGTCTTATATAGTAGGTATTCTTCCCTATTGAACTCACGGGAAGTATGAGTGAATATGAGCTTCTTGAAGTGGTGTTCGAGAGCTTTGATTCAATCCATCCAAGCTACGAGGGTGATCGAATGAAGATTGTTCTTGTGATTCAGTCAATCTATGATAACTTCAGAATCACTGATCAGTTGAAAATGATCAATATTAAGCCTTGTGGCCAAGTGAAGTGTAGCCTAGGCACCCAATAATTTTTCCCTGGTGTTGGTGCATGGGCCACTGCTAAAGGTCCATCTGTAATGAGAGTTCTCAGTTATTCCAATCATACCACCAGCACCACTTAATGATCTTTTGTGTTGGGTTGCACCATCAAACCACCATGTAGATATGTTCTCAACAATACAAGGTTTTATAAAAAAAAATGTTTTCCCCTTGGATGGATGGATTTCTTTCCAAATCTGGTGCAGGCCAAGGGATTTGTATGCAACTTAATTGATATAAGGAGGTATATTATCAAATATCAAATTGTTTCTTGCCAGCCAGATGTACCAGATAACCAAGGGAGGTAAGAATTTAAAAGAGCGCTCGTTGGTTGTCCAATGGGAAAAAAAATCAGAGATGGATATCCCAATCCAGACAAATGTGAAGTGATATTCATGTGCAATTTTGATCCAAACTTGTCACGTGAAATGGCACTGAATAAAAAGATGTATCGTTGATTCTTCTTCCTTGAAACATAACTAGCAAATATTGTGTTTGTTCCAGCCTTTCTTTTGCAAAATGTCCCAAGTAGAAATTTTATTATTGTCAGCTAGCCAGATGAAAATTTTCACCTTTAATGGAATTTTCCAAATCTTGAGGTCTTTGTGCCAGCCAGTTGTGGTGATTTTATTTACTGTGTTGGAGGTTGCAGAGTAAATATTCCTGACAGATATGAGACCCAAATTGTCTCCACCTGCCCACAGAAGTTGGTCCTCGGCATTGTGTAGATAGATACATGTTCTGAAAATTTCATAATATAACCCGTCCCATTCCTCTGCCAGATCAGGGGGAGGCTCCAATTCAACACCCAGAATCCATCCAACAGTCAGGTGCCCCAATTCGTTATGAACCAATGCTTGAAATAGATCATGTATATGTTTGGAGTGAAAATGAGTGATGAGATACGGTGACAGGTAAGAAGAAGCATCGATGCCAAGGATGTGATACATGCCAATCTTGATGGAGTGGTCAGAGCTAGGCTTCCAACTGATCCAAGTTTTGATCCATTGGACTGATTTGTTCGGGTTCATCCACATCTGATAAAATGCCCTGGAGTAATTAGGATTCGAATGGAGCCAAGTTGCAAATGAGGTAGAAGGCAGGTATTTGTATTTTATAACCGAGATCCAGATGTCAGAGGTGGTAAGGACACGCCAGAGAGACTTGGCAGCCAGAGCATGGTTGAAACTGAAAATGTTTCTAATGCCCCAACCCCCCTTTTTTTTGGTTTAGAAAAAGCTTCTCGATTGCAGAGATGTAGATTTTGTTTTTCCTTGCAACCCGACCATAGAAAATTATATGTGATTTTTTTGAGTTTGTCCAAGACTGGTGGGGGAATGGTTGCTAGTGCCATCCAATACACCGATTGTCCTTCAAGAGTATCTTTAATAAGAGGGTATCTGCCTCCAATAGTAAGCCATTGCACTAGTTGTTAATTTTTTTCCACCTTTTGTAGTAGCTAGTCTGAATCCGATGCCTTAGAGTGATCAGCTTTGATGAAATATCCAAAGTAGTGTAAACCTTGTGAAAGATGCAAGAATTTATGTGGAAAGATGGCCATAAGAAGATATAAATCTTGGTCAAGAATATTAGCATAGTGGAAGGTCGATTTGGTCCAATTGATTTGTAGGTCAGTGGCGGAGCAAAAAAACTTCAAGAGTCCATCGATTTATTTCCATTCAAGCGGACTTTCATTTGTCATTATAAGGACATCATCAGCAAAGAGAAGGTGTAGGATTTTGATCATCCTGGAGACTTTGATCACTGTAATTATGCCTTCTGCCTGGATTTTTTTGAGGAGGAGACTTAAACCTTCCATAGCCAAGATGAAGAGGAGCGGGGATAGAGGACAACCCTGACTCAAGCCTCTACCACTATGGAAAAAGGAGGAAGGTTCGTCATTAACCAACATAATAAATGAAGCACTTGTGACACAACTCATAACCCAGGTTATCAAGGAGTGGTTGAAGCCCAGTTGTGTTAAAATAAGTCTAAGATAATCCCAGTCAATGTAATCAAAGGTTCTTTTAGGATCTATCTTTAGGACAAGGGCGTGATATTTTTCTGATGAATGATGTGCAAGCATTCTTGAGTTGAGCCAATGGCATCAAGAATTTGAAGGCCCTTTAAAAATCCTATTTGTTCTTTGTACAAGAAGCGTGAGAGGATGGGTTTGATTTGATTGGCGATAATTTTAGATATGATCTTGTAGTAAAGGTTGCAAAGATAAATCGGCTTGTAGTCACCAAAAGTAGTTGGATGATTTGTTTTTAGGATAAGAGTCAAGAAGGTGGAGTTCAGAGCCCCAGAGATCCTACCATGAAGTCTGGAGTCTTGTACAAGCTCCAGTAGCTCAGGCCCCACCAAATCGAAAAAATGAAGGTAAAACTCTATGGTCCAGCCATCCGAGCCCGAAATTTTATCCTTTGAGAAGGATTTGAGAGAAACCAGTACCTCTTGTATAGTGCAAGGCTTGTCCAAAAGTAAGTTGTCCTCAACTGTGATTGTGTGAGGGTAGTATTGTGCCACTGAAACTTGTTTTTGAAGGTGCGCCTGAGCTCTTGCCTCATAAAAAGATTTATAATAATTGATAGTTGTTGTTTTTCTCTCTTGTTGTCCAATGTGCTTTGTACATGTTTCATCTGTGATATCCCAAATGTGTTTTTTGTTCCTAGAAGAGTTGGCGAAGCAATGAAAAAAAATTGTATTAAGGTCTCCACATTTGATCCAATTAACTCTACTTCTTTGCCTTCAGAGAGCCTCGTCTGCCAATAGTATCTTATTCATGGCAGCTTCAAGTTGTTTACAGAGTTGAAGTATGTCTCCTACATGTCCAGTCTGTGTGTCGAAATGGTGTAGAGCATAAAGCTTGTGTTCCATCTCGTGGAGCTTCTGAAGAGTACGATTTTTATGTTGTACTGCCCATATTTTAATACATGATTTTAAATATTTCATTTTCAAGATGAAACGTTGTTGTATACCCAATCCAAGCTTTGTTGAAGAACGGGTTGCTTTGTTGAAGAACAGTATGAGGAGATCTTGCGCCTACAATGAGTAAATCCACATATAAAACATTTCCAAACAGACTTGTTTGATGTATCGAGTTTGGAAGGTGCATGTAAATCGTCAAATAGCAAGCCATTTCATTTGTTTAGTGAAGAAGGTTTTTTTTCTTTTGCATTAGTCGAGAAAATGGCTATGCAAGGAAATATATTTGTTTTACAAAAATATTGGAAGTTTATATATTCAAAATTCAATTATGTTATAATAAATCATATTTAAAAAAATAATTATAAGATTTGTTTTAGATAAACACATAGTATGTGTTATATAATATAACACATACTATGTGTTATATTATATAACACATACTATGTGTTATATTATATAACACATACTATGTTTTATATAATATAACACATACTATGTGTTATAAGTATCTTTTTTCTCCTCTCCAAAGGAATTTATAAATTGATCACAAGTATGAAATGATAAAAAATTATAAGCATAGAGGGGTTTCCACAGTGCAAATCATTTTCGGGATTAACTGCGTAGAGTAAGTCATTAATCTATGAGCCATATCCACTTCTTAACCCCTGTGAGCATCACCTGATGCAATGAGTGCTAAGTGGACTATTCAAATCATGAGAATTATTGGTCAGTTGCGACTAATACTCATGGATATTGGTCATAGATTAATGACTTACTCTACGTAGTTAATCCCGAAAATTATATCTAAAAAATTATAAATTTACAAAGCAAATGCAAAAACATCAAATGTTATTCAACACATGAACTGAAATATACCAATAAAAAGTAAACATATTTCATGTTGAGAAATGTATCTCAAGCATAAACTTTTTGCACATGTTACGTGTGAACATGCGAGAAGTGGTTCAAGAAAATTTCTAGTGACCACTTAGTAAAAGTGGGAAATAATATCATCCTGTAATTTGACTTATTAAGAAAAGTGAAAGTTTAATTTCCCTAGATCTCTTAAATCTTAGAAATCCAAATGGAATATTCTAGAGATTTCCAAAATATTAGTGAGTTAGATTTGATCTAAGCTTAGTTGTACACATCATTGTTGAGATAAGGTGGTTGCAAGGATTAAGGATATTAGTTGCTAAAATAGGTAATATTAGTTGCTTAGATTGAGGATATTAGTTATCTCACTCAAAGCATAAATAGAACAAGATGAGAGAGGTTGAACACGCATTTTTGTATACCATGAAGATGGAAGAGATCAAAGAGAGAGACCAATTAAGAAGATTCAGAGCACAAGAGAGGAGTTGAGGTCGAGAAGCAATCCTAAGTACAGTCTGTATAGTGTTGTATAGTAGATCAGGCAGACATATTCTCAGTTGTCCAGCAAGCAGATTTATATAAGTAAGTGCATATCTAATTTTTTTGTGTATACCATACAACTATAAGTTTGACAGCTTGTGGAGGTTTACCTGTAAGCTTGGAATTTAAATGAAAAGTTTATTTGAGGGTGTAATTATTGGTGTATCATTTTTATGCTTCGACTATTTATATTTTCTAGCTATATGTGTGACTATTGCATATTAATAATTTTAATTATGTTATTAAATTAATTCAAGATCTGAGTTGTTTAATAAAGAAATGTAGGATAGTAGTCACCTAGGGCTAGAAAAATTACATGTTATCATAGCATGGTATTTGATTAATATCCTCGAGGGTTTACAACAGTATATCAGCTATCAAATTCAAGGGCCTGTCATTAGAGGGTTTTGTTATTGTTGCTTAAAGGACTAGGCATTCTTGCAGAGCAGATTTTTTTATCTTATTTTAAAATTTGGGAAGTTTGTGAAATAGATCTCAGAGATGGTCGCAACAAGCCTCATATTTGAGGAAATATTAGATGGTGCCTCCAATAACTTGTCCTAGAAATCCAAGGTAACATTAATATTGGAACAAAACGATCTATGGGATATTGTCAAGGATGTTGTCACTCCACCTACATATTTGCAGCAATTGGTAGCACATAAGAAGAAGGAAGTGAAGGCCAGGCATGTAATATTGGATGTCATGAAGGATTATTTGATTCCTCATGTATCTGAAAAGAAAAAGATGAAGGAGGTGTTTGATGCTCTGGTTAGTCTCTACCATAGTGAGAACATAAAAAAAAAGATGATATTGTGGAACAAAATCAGATCCATAGAGATTACCATATCAGACATCATTACAAATTACCTAAGGAAGATCATGTTGATTTGTAATCAACTTGTAGCAGTTGGGGAGAAGGTGGTCGATGCAGATTTGGTGAACATGGAATTGAATGGATCCCCAATGTCATAGGAACCATTTTTCAAAGGTATATGTGCTCGTGAAAATATTCCTACGTTTGAAAAATTGTGGGATGATTGTATCTGGAGGATACTCATGCGGAGTCAAAGGCTGGAAAGAAAGGTGGTAATGAAAACCTAGCACTAATTGGTTAAACGAAGAAGGGAAAAGGTAAAGGATCCAACGAGGGTAAAGGAAAGAGTGAGGATTCAACCTCACAGATACGGAAGAAGGACTTGAGTAAAATCAAGTGCTTCATATTTCATAAGCAAGGACATTATGCATCATATTGTTTGGTCAAGAAGAAAGGTAAAGGGAAGCGACAACATCATATAGCAGTCTCTGGTAAAACTTGGATGAGAGATTTTGGCTCCAATTTCGAGAAATATTTATCGATGGTATCTTTCGTTTCTACCAATATGGTTCCTTGAAACGCTTGGTATGTTGACAGTGGAGCATTCAGGCATATGACATCAACTCGGGAGTTATTATCAAGTCTAACAGACCAGAACTTAGTTTTTGGGTTGAATGTGGTGATGATTCCAAGTATACTGTAGCAAGTGTTGGTACCATCCCTTTTCATTCTAGTCAGGTAACTCTTTAGACTTTGACAATGTTTTGTTTTGTCTAGGTGTCGAGAAGAATTTTTTTTCAGTTTATGTTACAGAAGATAAGGGCTTTGCAGTAGATTTCAAGAACCAATAAGTCCTTATTCCATTGAATGAGTCAAGCCCAAAATCAACTCAGGTGATCGGGGTTAGGGAAGGAATTTATACAGGTTACAAAGTGAACCTATTCGAGCCCTAGTTCATAACACAAACAACTTGTGTGAGTTGTGGCACAAGAGGATGGGGCACCTGCATCACAATTCATTTCCTATTCTGAGGGAGATAGTCACAAGTCTTCCAAATTTCAGTATTGATTAGTAGGGTGTATGTAGAGGGTGCATGCTTGGAAATAATTCCAAGGTTGCTTTCCTAAGTAGCGAGCATAGGTCTAAAGAGATTCTAGACCTAGTGCATTTAGATTTTTGTGGACCGTTGTCAATAGCATCAGTCATAGGAAGCATATATTATGTTTTTTTCATTGATAATTTCTCTCACAAGACATGGATATACTTCTTAAAGACCAGGGATGAGGTATTTAGTAGGTTTTGTTGTAACAATATTGAAATTTTGGCTTTCGGTAACTTAGGAGAGAAAAAAATTATAGTGTTTAACTACCGAAAGTGTAGATATGAGAAAACGACCATCTGTCTGTCACGCACATCACTGAATGTTCTCTACCTGACATCTTCAGTCAAATAACGCCGAAATAAGCCCCAAATTCCATAGCAATATAACAGTCACAAGTCAACTCACGAAAAATCCAAAGACAGGGTTCACGTGAGAATCAAAGAAATGTACCATATGTTCGAGCGTTGAGTCACAAGGAGAATGAATGGAAACATTGGCAGTGGAATGACCGCATACATCGAGAATCAAGCCACATGGATAAAAATCTCACAAGTCTGGGTTTTTTGCCGTCGAGGATTTGGCTGACGTAGATATTTTAATAAATACAGCCCTGATCCATGAATTCACTAAAGTATTAAAGGATAAGTCGGGTCAAATAAAGATTAAGAAAGATTAACGTTAATAAATATCATCGCAATTTTGTGATTCGGGATTTCTTGCTTCAAGTATTATCAAAGTCCCGACACTTAAACCCACGAAAGGTTAAATATTAATTGCTAATCGTGAGTAATTAAGAGATTAAAACAAATGATTATTGTCTAATTAATCCCATCGCAATTTGGGATTCCTTGCATGTCATAACTCTTGAGGACATGATACCCGAAACCCGAAGACCCGAAAGAGTGCAATATAAAAGCCAATATCTATTTTGGGGATTTGGCCATTGGGGATTTGGCCGACGTGAATATTTTAATAACCACTGCTTTGTTTCCCCGAATCCCAAAAATCCAAAATCGGGACTCCAGTCATATGCAAAACTGCTTTAGAAAAACGCAATTTTCTCAGTCGTGGAGAGGTTGTTTTTCGATTTCGAATAGTTGATCGACATCTAAAAATCCTAAGCTATCCATTTGTTTCTTCATAATTTCATTTTGATCTTGGTAAGGCAGTCAAAAGTCCCCCGCAAGATGAGGTTCATTTTCAGAAATGTGGTGTTTTTACTGTGCTGAGTCATCATTTTCAAATGAGGATTTTGAGCAACTAGAGTATCATTTTGAGAAACGGTTGGAGGATTTTGTGCCTAACACATCATAGATCATTAGAATCTTTCATTTTTCCTATAGGTGTCACATATTGGGAGAATCGAATCCATCTCCGAGCCCTAATTTTTGGATTTCATATTTTCTTGTTTTGACACATGTTTGTTAAATGCAGATTTGGGGAAAATGAAAAGGGGTATCAGGGAACTGAGAGAGGTTTTTGCTCAGAATAAACATATTCATAAAATCCTCTTTCATTTTATACAAAACTATCATTATTTGAGATATACAGAGCCATAACCGCAACCCTAGTGTTCGGCAGTTTGGCCCATTTTCTATGGCAGAAAGTTTCAAGAATTGGTCGTAATTGTTGTTATCTTTTAGAATAGAGAGGATTTCGACCTCAATACATATATGAGGCATATTTGTAAAAGCAGGGGGGGAGTAGTACTCCTAGGACTGTAATCTTTTTCTTTCATGTTTAATATAAGAGTGCAGAGTCATTTTCGATATACAGCAGAGATTCTTATGATGTTGGTTACAGGGTTTGTCTATTGCTCAGTTTTCATACTATTCCATTCACTTTTTCATCTTGATTTGTAACATGTGTTTGTAATGGAAGTCATTCATTTGTTATATGCTCTATTGCAGGACAGGTTATAGGTTATTTCTTGAAGAGATCTGAAGGTTCAGAATTCATCCTTTGCTAGATGCTTTGTTCCAACTATCTCTTTCCACTGATTTATGCTTGGAATTCACTCATTGCTAAGTGCTCCTTGCATTTTGATATGTTTTCTCTTTATTCTATTCCCATAATTTTTATAAATCCTTCCCTCTATAATCATCTTTTATCTCACCTCTGCTCCATGGACTTCCATTGCCGAAACACTCTTATTACTTGCTAGATCATTTGACTCCATGCCCAATGGACTACTTTCTGGTCCAACCCATCAACCCTAGAAACCTCAAAACTTTCTGTTACCCACAGATCTACCCACTGTTAAGCTTATTGAATATCCTATCGTGACATATATTTGAGAGATCCCTCTCGGGTTAGGAGGGGCAGCTTCTAATCAAAAGTGGTTCATGGTTATCTCAGAATTTACTTTCATGCAACCTAAATCAAGTTCTGAATGATAACTTATTTTTTCATTTAAAATGTGCTAAGTCTTGGATCTGTTACAGCCTAGAACCAACTTTTGTGACAACATTTTCTGGTGCCGTTGTTGGGGACAAAGGAAGGAAGTTATCTTCCCTGGGATACAACAAAAAGTTCAGATCTATTTCTTGATGGTGAACAAGGGATAAGCATTCAATTGGTTGTGATCATTCAATTGGATGTGATCATTCACTTGGCGACTCCTTAGTTCAAAGACTCTACATGATTCACCGATGACTCCACTAGTCTCAAAATGTCAGATTCGCTTGCCGCTCGGATTGCTGCAAGGTTTACTCCTCTGGACTTTACAAATTTTTATGGTTTTCCAAACATTATTCCAGACATTAAAGTTCAGGAAGATGTCCTTCCTAAATTTGGAGAATATGCGGATGACAATCCCACCCAACACTTGTTTGAATTCCACAAGCTCATGGATGAATTAAATATAAATCATGAAGATGTCCTCATGATCCGTCAGGATTTTTCGAATGACTTATGGTTGATTTTTTTTTTATTTGCATGCATTAATAAACCATTGAGAAACTTAGCGAAAGAACGAGAAAGGAAAAGGAATTAAATAGCCATATAAATATATGCAGATCTGAAATGCAATGAAAAACAGCAAACCATAATACGCAGGTTGATAACGGAGTTCGGCACAACTTTGCCTACGTCTCTGGGCCTTTTCTCTGTGGGGGAGGCTTATTTATTTCTGTTCAAAAGCTCAATAGTACATCATTGCAATGTCGAATGGCTACAAGACTGATCTGGTCATGTTCGCCCAGATCTCTAGAACCATGCACAAAAAATGGCATGCAAAACGGACGTCCAGAACTCTCAGAAATGGTCCGACAGCATCTCCTCCTCAACGGCTTCCCTACCTCAAACTGGCTTTGACTTGGCTTCTCCTCAGCATCTCTGCTCTGAATGCTCTCAAAAGGTGTCCCCATGGCCTCAAAATGGCCTTGGTTAAATAGTTGGGAAGGTAGTTGCCCATCACCAACTTCCTCCAAGAAGTTAGGCTCAAAAACCACCCAATAACTCCCAATTACATTAATAATGTCTTAATTAACATAAAAAAAACCAAAAAGTGGTTATAAAAACCCACTTTCAACTATATTATAGTTAATTCCGGGACTAGCCCCCTTCGTTGGCACGCGCGCCCCTTTATATGGTCATATGGTTTAATATGGCCAAGCGCTTAGCCATTTGGGCTAGCGCTGGCCCCAAACCCCTCTTTGGCGCTCCAACTGTGGTCACATTGTAATACAATGGAACCTCGGCTAAAACGTGTAACTGCGCCCCATTTTTAAAACCGCGCCAACCGTTTGTATTCGCGCCCTTTTCGGTGGTCGGGACTCTTGGTCACATGTAACAAAGCAACAACCACGGGCCACATTTCAATTCCCGCGCTCCCGTATAACCTCCCGCCGGTGGTCCTGTCGCGTGGTCGGGTGCGTCGAGGGATGGGGCTAAGCCCCGACCCTTTTTTGTCGCCGGTCAAACAATCCAACCAA
>SNQJ01S0172083.1:0-18556 GCA_010110895.2 Picea sitchensis
TAAATGAAAACAACTCAAATAGCCCACTCCCTGACTCAATCCGGAGTCCAAGGGAGTTCCACCGATGCCTCTGCATCCTCAAGGTCCGAAACCCTGCACACTCAATGAAACTGAGTCAATAGCACCTATATACAACAATAGTAAAACATCCTGTCATCAATCATGACACATCATCATCAAGGTTAAGTGGTTCATCATCATAAAATCCAGATCACTTGCGAGCAAGTGTCCTCAAAGAATAAGTTTTGTTAGTGCGCCAGAGCGGGATGTTACACAGGTTTTTTGGGCCCTTCGAGATACTAGCTCGAATTGGACTCGTTGCATACCAACTTGCACTTCCAGCTAGTTTAATAATTCATAATGTATTTCATATTTCCTTATTGAAAAAATATGTCCATGAACCTACTCATGTGATTGATTGGAACCTAGTGCATGTGGAACTAGAAGGCGTGTTCCAGGCGGAACCCCTGTGCATTCTGGACTGGAGAGAATTAGCACTTCGGAACAGAGTCGTCGCTTAGGTAAAGGTGCAATGGAAGCACTTTAGCTCTGAGGAGGCCACTTGAGATTTGGAGGGATATTTTAGGACAGTATTTTATGAAAGGGGGAAAGGATGTGACATCCCCAAAAATAAATTATTTTTGAAATTCAAAATTTGTTATAAATTTATTCCGTTTTTAGTAAATTTGAATCTGAAATTTTTTTTCCATTTATGGAAATTACAAATTTTGAATTTGATAAATTGTAATTAATTATTATGACTGTTGGGAAGAGACCTGATTTGACCCAACTAATGTTTTGACTATGACACTTCTATGTAAACAAAATATTGTTTAATTAACTGCAAGAGGACAAATGGAACAACCATGTTAAATTTAGCTAACCATGACTCCATGACTAGGGAACATGTTGGAAGTACCTCTGGGTTGATTGTTACACATGAGAAATCAAGGATTTGGCCATTGGCAGCCCCTGAAAATTGGGGATTTAGAAAGCTGCCAAAATTCCCAAGGGAGTGAAAAAAGACCTAGGCAAAAATATTTTTTGTATAAATAACATATGTGAGGAGGCAGGACATTGACTAGTATGTGGGAAAAAAGAGGCTTTTCTACTAAATACTTATTTTTATGAGCATTGAATTCTGAGTGTGAGGCAAAGAGAAGAGGAAGACATTTTTGAAGGGGAGGTTCCAAGTTTGCCCTCATGGGTTCATGGTCAGGCTAGGGGGTGAACTAGGCAAGTGATTTGGTTTCCCTATTCTATAGTTGGGAGGAATGTGGTTGTTCCCTTTGTCTTTCAACATATTATTTCAGATATGTTATTTTGTCACTCCTCTGTATGAATGTTATATAAATAGATATTTTATAGACTACAATCTGTAATTTCTGGTTAGGGCTATTGAAATGGATAAAAATATGGTTGAATGTTGTTGAACTCAATATTTGATCAAAAGGAAACCTCTAGATTAATTATGTATGAATGTCATATAAATGGAGATATGATAGACTGCAATCTGTAATTTTTGTTAGTACTATTGTTATGGATAAAAATCTAGTCAAATGTTACTGAGACTCAATGTTTGATCAAAGGATGATTTCTCGATTAATTCTGGGTGAATGTGTTTTACTAGGTATACCAAGTGAAAGAGTATGTTGAATTTTATAGATTTGAAATCTGTTTGATGAAATAATAACTGTAGAATAAGCAGCCTCTTCATAACAGAATTATGTAGAAAACTAGCTATAAGCAAACGTACAGGGGAAACAGATCGCAGTGATATATCTATATATACATCTACCCTTTCACGTGTATGTAAATTTTTGCATAACCATGGAATTAAGTTGGAATTCAGTTGTGCATCTATCAACCTAGAAACCGAATTAAAGGGAATGTAAGGTAGAGCATGAAGACCTATGTATATATATAGAGAGTTATAAATACATATTGACATGTATATATATGCATACTACAATTGGAAAATGAATAGTTTGCATGTTATTAATAACACGGCCTGCAGGCTTATTCCATTCAGATTTGATCAAGTCTACACAAAATTCTATTACATATCAATATTTTCCTACATTATGGTGTAAGATAAGATAGATATAAAAAAATTCTGCAAAGGAAAAATAATCTGGAAATGAATAGTTGTGTAAACAAATAAACAAGTTTATAAATTCCATGGATAAAACAATAATATGAGTCAGATGGATCGGATTTAGTATTATATATATATATATATATATATATATATATATAACTCTAAGAACAAAGGTGGAAAGAAGGAAATATCAATACTTGAATGCATTTAATCACTAAAACATAAAGTCCATAATACGAATATATATATATATATATCCGACATATAGAATAATTACAGTGAATGATAAATATTTTCAATGGTGCCACAGTGAGGGGTTTGACCCTTCAAGTTCTTTAAGAAGAAGATAGTTGTAGGAATAGTCTAGATGGGTCAGAACTAATAATTTCTTCCACCGCAATCGCATACTAGAACTGAGCTCAAGATCCTACTTTTGTGCAAAAGGAACAGTGACAAGAACCTGACTACCTCATACTTGAAGTTGCATCCTGGATTTCAAAAGACGGAGAAGGTGTCCTTATCTTGTATAAAAAAAATGGGTAAAATTTTATTAACATTAAGTATCAAGATAAAATAATTATAACGCAAATGAACTTATCACCTGAGTGAACTCTCCAAATGTACTTAACTGATGGACGCTAGATGTACACTATGTTCCTCCTCCTCGTATCCATGAGCATGGGCGTCATGGACTCAAGAGGATTGAGAGGTTAAGAGCCGCCTGATGGAGGCCCCATCTTTAGAAGTAATAATTAATATATAAAAACCACCTTGCTCCGAAGTAAATAATCACATATTAATTAAGAGTAACTGATAAAAATAGAAAAAACGACTATGCTTTGCTAAGACATGACAGACAAGGTCGCATTCCTTCATCACGGAGGAAGGTATGTGAATTGATATCCTTATTTCAAACCAAAGGATAAACAAACGAAAAACTTGTGTATAGGAATAGAATCACTTGGAAGATTCTTTCGAATTCTAATAGACGAGATTTGACACCGAGATTGCCAGGTCATAGGCAAGGACAATCTCCCCGGTTGAATCCAAGAGCTTCAGAGTAAGGGATTTCATAGAAATTAAGGGTTTTTAACTCTACTTATATATATTCTTTAACATCACAGAAAATAGCAGCAATAATATCTTACAGTCGACAACCTACCTTAGACAGAGGGTAAGGATCAGGGGATTTACCTCAAGAAATTCGAGAAAAATCGAAAACCCTACAATTTTTCATGGCTTCACTCTACAAAATACAACTACAACTAAGGGAAAATCTCCGAGTCTGAGGACAATTTTAGGTAAAGCAACCTCTTATGGACATTGAGTCCAGTTTTCCCAAGAAGGGAAATCCCAAAGGGATGAGCGTAATATACAGGAAATACATAAGGGAATTTAAACTATGCAACGCTGAGATAAATTTTCCCTCAAGGATTTATAGGTAGTGACTACCATCCTTATTCAAAAATCTATTATTATGTAGAGGTCCCGAGAACCTTTAACAAGAATGGATTACCTAGATTAAAACGAACTCCAACGTGAGTAGGCTGCCAAACGGGTATCCACCAGAACGAGTCATCGTTGTAAGTACTGGGCTTATGTCAAGAAAGCAGTATGAACCAGAGTATTCGGGAATACAATCGTAGGAAATACACATAGATCCAGTATCAAGTGGAAAACAATAATAATTTGTGGAACTTCGTCGACTAGTCTAAATGTTGATCAATGATGGTCAGTACCTGAATGCCAGGGTTAGGGAAAGGTGGCGCATTTTAGCGGGGCACTTTATTTTAAGAAAATGCATTCAGAGGGGCCTTAATTATCGTTTTAGCCTTACCTTTCGTTTCTTTTGGTTAAGGTTTCCTTATGCTCATCAATCGGTTAGAGAAAGGAAACCATATGCCAGAATTGGTCTAGATGTAAATGATTGTTAGGCATAATGGATTAACCTTTTAACAAATCTTTAGAACATCACCTGATAAACCCTAATGACCACACGAAGGGACTCTCACACTAATCGAAGTTCATTTAGTCTTTTATCTGTCTCCTTTTTTGAGGAAATCGATTCACCCTCTCCAAATCATGAAGCTGATCATGTGTGGATATAACTTGTTATGCCCTACTGGTGCGGTGGGAAGCATGATTTATTGTGGAGTACCTAGCTTTATAATCAAGTCTCGTGAGGATAGTAGGCCAAATTTAAGTTGTAACAACATTTATTATATATGTATATAGATAAGTAGTGATGAAGACTAAAAGAATAGTTTACATGAAGGGTAATTCCAAACACCTACATAATTTACAAATAGATAATTGTCATGAATTTCGAGTTAGCTATCCCTTCTTGTCATGTTTAGGTAATTTCGTTAAGTCCACTTTATTAAGAAACCAGGAAGACTCGACATGATCAATACAAAGGAATTTAAGTTTAAATGTCCTAAATACAAAGAGAAAAAAAAAAAAAAAATTATGGCATTTTAGGGAAACATTACACTCCCTCTCTCTATATATGTATCTTTATATGTCTATCCCTCTCTCCCTACACCCCCCATTCTTTCTCTTTTTGTCTCTCTCTTTGTTCCTCCCTCCCTCTCTCTATCCCCTTCCCTCTCTCTCTCTATCCTCCCTCCCCTTCTCTCTGTTCCCCCTCCCTCTCTCCCCCATCTCTCTCTCACTCTTTCTCTCTCTCTCTCTCAAGCCCTGGTTGCAACCTAGTTTAATCTATCCTAATCTTACCATAAACTAACCTAGTTAACCTAACCTAATGAAAAATTCAAGCAATACAAATCACAAAAGCAATACAGAGCAATACAAATCACATTAAAATTATAATAAATAGATATTATAAATTTACATCCCACACTTAAAAAAGAGAAGATACCACATGTAAATTAAGTAACATAAATAATGAATTTGTCAAATATTTAAAGATATAATTTTGTCACAATTAAAATATATATTAATATTTTTAAGTTAAAATATAGTATCAATATACACAATAATAAAACATTTACAATTTTCTATTTATTTAATTAAATTAAATGTAACAATACAAACAATTATTTAATTAATTAAATAAAATTAACAATAAATGCAAACAAATTATAACCTAAAGAACATATAATTTATTATCATAAAAATTTGAAATATAATAAAGATATTTAAAATGTGAAATTTAAAATATAAATGAATTAACGTGTATATTTTAATATTAAAACTTAAAATAAATTTATTAAAATAAAAAAAAATTTTTATTTTTGTTTTTAAGAAAAGTGATAAAAACACTTCATATAGCATTAAAATAAAAATAGTTAGAAATCTTAGGTTTACAGGGTTAACAAATAAACTTTCTAAATAAAAAACTTTATAAATGGCCATTTGAAATACTTTTCAAATAAAATATAATTTGTGAAATTAAAATCAAATCAAATATTCGTCCAGCTAGGTCACTGTCTAAGCAAAATAATTTTATGACCGTTGCTTGCTAACGATACTACAAACGGCTCAGTCCCGTCTCAGAAAAGCATGATCAGAAAAAGCAACTATGGAATTTGAAAGAAGCTTAATCCAAACCCTTCCATCCCGTCTCAGAAAAGCATGATCAGAAAAGGCAGGTCAGAAAAATCAACGATGAGATTTGGAAGAAACCCTATCCAATGGTTTTTGGTGGTCTTTTTCTAATCTCCGTACCGCTCCATCCCGTTTCAGAAAAGCATGGTCAGAAAAAGTAGGTTAGAAAAAGCCCGCTGGGGTTTGGAAGAAATTTGGTTTCTGATGGTCTGTTTTTAATATCTGTAGATCTTACAACCGTTACAATTCAAATTCCAATGGTTTACCTACACTTTGAATTTCTATATAAACCCATATTCCCTTCCCATATGCATTGTCGGCTTTTCATGTTGATGTTAAGCGTTTTCTTTTCCGAGGTGTGTTTTCTGGTTGATCATGGTTCTTTAATTTAGTTTTTTTTTTTTATTTGTTGATGGTAGATTATTTTTTATTGTTTTTTCTGTCTTTAAATGGTTGTTTAGTTTATTCTTCATTAGATTGAATATTGTAACTTTAAATTTTAATATATTTTACTTTTACAGAACTTGAAAAATGATCGGCGTTTTCTGTTGGAATTCAATCTGATTTTTTTTTATGGTTTGTTTCAGGTGATTTCCACCTTTTTTTTACGGATGGCTCCGTCCTACACTTTACTCTGTTCCTCCCGGTTCATTACCATAGTTCACGCATGAAGTATTTGGTTTCGGAATTTATGATTTTTTTTCTCTTTTTCTCTAAAACAGATGCAGCTGAGAGATTTTACTTTTATTATACCTAAAACAGATGCAACTGGGAGGTTAATATACCTAAAACGCCGGTCAAATTTATTTAATGTTTTATTATTTTCAAAGTTTTAAAGTCTTCATGTAGAGGTTGTTCATACTCTTTCAATAAATCTGGGACGCTATATATTCTTTCTTTCTAATGTAATTAACTTTTAAAATAAATTTTGTTTTAAATATTTTTTTTGAATTTAATTAAATTTTTAAATAATTTTGTTATTCAAATTTTTATATTATTTTTATCAGATATATTAAATTTTTATAAAGATTTTTATTATTTATATTATATCCATGTTTTAAAATATGTTAAAATTTATAGGGATTTTATTTATTTCAAATGTTAAATTTAATTAAACATTCATATTACTTAATGTTTCATTTTCAATTTTGACAGATTTAGTTATACTTTTAAGATTTTTTTTACAATTTTAAAAATATTATTTATATTTAAATTTTATAAAATATATTAAATTTTATAATGATTTTATTAATTCCATCTTAAATTTAATATTAAAATATTATTTATATTACAATTATTTATAAAATATATTAAATTTTATAATGATTTTATTAATTCATCTTAAATTTAATATTATTTTAAATTGGATTATGTACATTTAAATTTAATATTTAAATTGAATTATGTTTTAGCAATTCATACCGTTAGACGTATCTAACCAAACAAACTATTTGACAGGTGGCTGTCCACGCCAACTGTATTCCCCCAGCTACGTCACTGTCTAAAGCGAGATACTTGACATTTGTATAACACGATACCTACAAATGTCTGTCTCAGAAAAGCATGATCTAGAAAGCCACTAACCTGGGATTTGGAGAGAAATCCCGTCTCAGAAAAACATGATCTGAAAAAGCAGGCCAGAAAAAGCAACGATGGGATTTGCATGAAACTTTTTTTAATGGTCTTTTTCTAATCTCAGTACCGCTCCATCGCATCTCAGAAAAGCATGGTCAGAAAACGCATGTTAGAAAAAGTAGGGTTTTGAAGAAACTTTGTTTCTGATGGTCTCTTTTTAATATTCGTAGATCTTACAACCGTTACAATCCAACGGCTTACAGACAAATAAGTTGGTGATTTGCTCCGCGATTTACTCCTTTGATTGAGCAAATCTCTTCTTTGATTGTTTAGTTAACTACAAAACGTTTGGACAACGCTTCCATCACCGTGTTAGATTGTTAGCTGCTTCGTTATTTACGAAGAAATTACTGCATGTAATTTCCTTTAAATATCAATTCAATAATGAGATCGGTGAGTGGTGTTTATGCATTCTATTATGTGGCTCTGTCAAAATCGTTTTCTGTATTCTCTGTTCCTGCAATTTGTTTTCTGCGTTTTCTGTTTTGCAGCAATTAGTTTTCTGTGGCTGCAGATTTGTTTTCATGGTATCGGAGCAGGCTGCAGATCCAGCCTATGTCCATCTTGCCGAATTGAAAAAACGTTTTTCAACAAGCTCTATAAGAATTGCAAACTGTTTTTTACGTGCAATTTTTTTTTACGCGGTATATAATTTTTGCGCAGAAAATGGCTAGCATGAGCACCCAGGCTCTCATGCAAGTTTTTCTGAGCTGTCATGAATGCTTAGAAAAACTTTCATTTTGGCTACCCAAGTGCTATGATGAAAGTTTTTCTGAGCTGTAATGAATTCTTAGAGATTGTCGAAGATGGAGTTACCTTGCTGTTGAAGGTCGAGATGCATTGGATGGGATGCGAGACGCACTTACACCGAAGTGGTCAAGAAAAATGCAAAGCCTTATGGCTTATCTTCGAAGGGGTGGATGAGTCCATCTTCCCGAAAATTGAAGGCGAGAGCACCGCAAAAGGAGCATGGGATACTCTCATGAATATTTATCAAGGAACTCAGAAAGTGAAGACCGTCAAGTTGCAAACTTGCGACGGAACTTTGAAACAATATCTATGAAATCTGAGAGGCGGTCGACGGTTATGGCAGTGTAAAGCACCTGCGTCATCAAAATCTGAAGTCATGATGGGCGGTGCGTCCAGAAAATTGGAAAGGTATTGAAGCCTTCTTGAAAATTTATGGTTGTTGTTGCAATCGAGGAATTAAAGGATCTGACTTCGTTTACCATAGATCAGTTGCTGGGCTCTTTTTTATCACATGAGGCGAGATTGCGGAGAGAAAACACTTCGTTGGAATCAGCTTTCTAAATGCAAGCCACCATAAGCAAGGTCGAGGCCATGGTGGAAGAAGCAGAGGACGAGGAAGGGGTTGGCGAGGCAGATCCCAGCCGCAGAATGTTTGTAGGTCGCATGCAGACCCATTTTAGTCGCATGCAAGATCTTCCTAAGATAGAGATTCGGCGGAAGTCGCTACTTCCGGGCATGGGTTGATAAATGAAATATTCAGTGCCATTACTGTAGAAGTTTGGACACTACAAGTCAGAATGTTATAAAAGACCTACGAATCGAGAGCATGGAGCCGCACATGTTGCAGAGGAAGAGAAGTGCAAGAAACCATGTTTTACCCCTGCCATCGACTCTAGAACCAACCGATTCAGATGTATGGATGCTCGACAGCGGTTGCAACAACCATATGGCAGGTAACAAAGACCTATTTTTCGTCTTTTGATATGCAAAAATATCTAAAAGTAAAGTTGGGGATGATCATTTTGGTGAATGTTCAAGGAATGGGTACTGTTTATGTACTCTCTAAGAATAATGAAAGAAATGCATCCGAGAGGTGTATTATGTCAAGGTCTTAAGCATAATTTGATTAGTGTAGGCCCGCTCTCTCAGCATGGTTATGATATAGTGTTTAAAGGGATTGTCTGAACCATACATGATAAGCCTCGATGTCGAGTCATGCGGTTCGAGATCAAAATGACCTCGAACCGCATGTATCTTATCATATTGAAAAATGCCAAAACCCTTGAGTCTTATTCTATTATGAAACCCGATGAGTCATCTTTGTGGCATCAGCGATATGGTCATTTGTCTTTTGATTATATCAGTCAACTTTCAAAATCGATGTTCACATTGGTCTCCACGAATTAGAAGTCCAGCACCAAGTATGTGAAAGTTGTGTTTAGGAAAGCATCACAGAGAAAATTTTCCTTCTGCTGCTACCTTCAAAGCTAAATCTCCTTTAGAACTCGTTCTGTGATCTATGTGGACCCATTCAAATAGATTCGATAGGAGGAATTTTTTATGTCCTAACATTCATTGATGATTCGATTACAATGACAGGTTTACTTCATTGAAGAAAATCTGAGACATTTTCCGAGTTCAATTTAAGGCCATGACAGAGAAGCATAGTGGGCACTATGTGAAAGTGTTGAGATTAGTTGGTGGAGGCGAGTATGACTCAGAGTCATTCACTCAGTATTGCAAAAAACAAAGGAGGAATTGAATGGAGTTTACTTGCGAGATACATCCTTGGCCGAGCGAATTAGCGAGCGGAAAACCGCACTATATTAAGCAGCGGAGTATGTTGAATGGTAAGAATCTTCCAAACAAATGTGGGGAGAAGTTGTTGCATGCTCTGTGCATATTATGAATCATGCACCTACAAAGAGTCTAAAATATCAAAGTCCATTTGAGGCATGGGCTGGTAAGAAACCAGATATATCTTATTTCCATGTTTTTTGGTGTGTTGCTTATGCCCATGTTCCTGATGACCTTAGGAAGAAGTTGGATAATAAAAGTGAAATGCATTTTTGTTGCTTAGATGCGATGAGCCATTAAAGGATATCAAGCATAACCCAATCCTACGGAAGTTTATTATTAGCGAGAGATGTCAGAAGTTTCAAGAAGGCGAGCTTGGGATGAAATCTCACAAAACTGTTCAACTAGGCGATACAAATAAGACAGTGATAAGAAGAACAACAAATTTCATCAAATACTCCAGATTCTGTGCCAAGAAAACTAGCAACACAAGATCCAACTAGTGATTCGATCAAACCATTGCCTCCATGCAAAGGCAAAGACAAGAAGTCTCCGTGATATGTATGAGCATACTCATCCATTAGATTTGGATGCGCATGCATTCATAACATATCAACCAGAAACATATGAAGAAGCAGCTAAAGAAGAAGCATGGATAAATGCTATGGATGAAGAGATTGAAGTCATTAAGAAAATGGCGCAGGATCTTGTTGATCTCCACGAAGCATAAGGTGTAAAATGGGTTATCTGGATCAAGTTCAAATGAAAAGATTTGGGAAACTGAGCCAGTTAGTTGCAAGGGTATAATGCGTGACATGGAATCGACTATGGGGAAACATATGCCCTGTGGCCAAACTTCGATGGGTTGAAATTAAAGTTTGATTCTGCATTAGAGAATATAGATGGCATGTCTATCAAATGGGCGTGAAGTCATCTTTTCTAAATGGCATCTTGAATGAAGAGAGGTATATGTTGATCAACCTCTAGGTTATGAGATCAGTGGTAGATAACAGATGGTGTATAAGTTGAAAGAAAGCATTGTATGGCTAAAGCAGGCTCCTCGATCATGAATACAGTCGCGTTGATGCATACCTCATCAAAAAATGTGGCTTCATCGGAGCAAAAATGAGCCAACCTTATACATCAAGAGTGATAAACATGGTAAGATGTTAGTATTTTCTTATATGTAGATATGATTTAGCGGCAATTTGGAATTGATGAATTCAAAACTTGTCATGGAAAAGAGAACGAGATGAGTGATCTCGGTTTAATGAAGTATTTCCTTGGTATTTAAGTAAGCCAGTTAGAATCAGGAATGTTTATCAGTCAGTCAAAGTATAGCTGAATTTGTTGAAAAGGTTCAAAATGCTTGAATGTAAGGATGCAACTACTCCTATTGCTTTAGGCACCAAGCTAAGCAAAATGATCAAAAGGAAAGTCATTGATCAAACTCTGCTCTAAAAGGCTAATTAAATGATCTTATGTATCTCACTTCCACTAGACCAGACATAATGTTGTTGTAAGTCTTATCTCACAGATTCATGGAGTCACCCAATGACTCTCATTGGCAAACTGGTAAGAGAATTTTTGCGGTATGTGGCTGGAACAGTTTATTATGGTTTATGGTATCCTTCGGAATCAAAAAGTTTTTTAGTTGGTTTCATATGGTTCTCCGGGCTTATTGATGGCCAGGCTTTTCTTTGGTTATGCATTCAAATATGGATAAAGTCTGATTTCTTGGGCATCAAGAAAACAGCAAGTTGTTACATTGTGTGCTTCGAAGATATGTTAAATAACCACATGTGTCAATTATTCAAGAGTTAAATGAGTGACTTTATCACCAAAGAATGACCAACTCCAATATATTGTGACAAGAGTTCTGCAATTACATTGTCCAAGAATCAAGTCTTCAACAAAAGAGCAAGCACATTGATATCCGTTATCATTTTATTCGAGATTGGTAAATGAAGATGTAATCAATGTAAAATTTTGTAAATCAGCGGATCAACAAGCTCATATCTTCACTATAAAATTTTGTAAATCAGCAGATCAGCAAGCTGATATCTTCACAAAGCCTTTGGGCACAGAAACATTTGTATCACTTAGATCTAAGCTGGGTGTTGTTAGGTTACATGATTGTCGCGCTCCAACTTAAGGGGGTGTGTTAGACAAATAATTTGAGCGATTTGCTCCATGATTTGCTCCGCGATTTGCTCCTTTGATTGAGCAAATCTCTTCTTTGATTGTTTAGTTAACTGCAAGTGTTTGGTTTCTTGTTTTCATCACCGTGTTAGACTGTTAGCCACTTCGTTATTTACGAAGCAATTCCTGCGTGTAATTTCCTTTAAATATCAATTCAATAATGAGATCGGGGCGTGGTGTTTATGCATTCTATTCTGCGGCTCTGTCAAAATCGTTTTCTGTATTCTCTGTTCCTGCAATTCGTTTTCTGCGTTTTCTGTTTTGCAGCAATTCGTTTTCTGTGGCTGCAGATTTGTTTTCATTACCTACACTTTGAATTTCTATATAAATCCATATTCTCTTCCCCATATGCATTGTCAGCTTTTCATGTTGCTGTTAGGCGTTTTCGTTTCTGGTGTGTGTTGGTTGATCCAGGCGATTTTCATTAGTTTTATGTTTTGTTTTTTTTGTTTTTTTTATGGTAGATTATTGTTATTGTTTTTTCTGTCGTGAAATGGTTGTTTAGTTTAATCTTCATTATGATTGAATATTATAATTTTAAATTTTAATATATTTTTCCCTTTTGCTTTTGATTGAATATTTTAAATTTTAAATTTTAATATATTTTAATAAATTTTTGAAATATGATCGGCGTTTTATGTTGGGATTTAATCTGATTTCTATTTTGATAACTTGTTTCAGGTGATTTTGACCTTGTTTTGACGAGATGGCTCCTTCCTACGCTTTACTTTGCTCCTCTTGGTTCGTACACTCTCGTCCACGTCTGCTTCTCTGAGCTTCTCCTATTTTAAATGTCAATCGCATGAAGTACTTTGGTTTCAGAATTATGATTTTTTTCTCTCCTAAAATAGATGCAGCTGAGAGATTTTACCTTTATCATACATAAAACAGCTGCAACTGAGAGGTTAATATACCTACAAACGCTGGTCAAATTTATTTAAAGTTTTATTATTTTCCAAGTTTTAAAGTCTTATGTAGAGGTTGTTCATACTCTTTCAATAAATGTGAGACGCTATCTTTTCAAGTTTGAAAGTCTGTTATATATATTCTTTCTGAGTGTAAATAAATTTTATTTTAAATATTTTTTGAAATTAATTAAATTTTTAAATAATATTTTTTTTTTTTTATTAATTTTGTTTTAAAAATAATATTATTTATATTTTAATTATTTTTTCAAATATGTTAATTTTTATAATGATATTATTTATATTAAAATTGCTTTTATAAAATATGTAAAAAAATATAATGATTTTATTCATTTTAAATGTTAAGTTTAGTATTTAAATTGAATCATATACTAAGCATTCATATTGCTGAAATATTTCATTTCCAATTTTGACAGATTTAGTTATATATATTTTTATATATTTATAATTTTAAAAATATTATTTATATTACAAATTTTTATGAAATATATTAAATTTTATAATGATTTTGTTAATTCACATGTTAAGTTTAATAATTATATTGAATTATGTTTTAGAAATTTATATGGTTGGAAACTTACTCATACTTTTGTATTTCTGCTATCTTAAAAATGTTATCTATATTACAATTTTTCATGAAACATGATAAATTTTATACTGATTTTTCTGCAATCTTAAAATTATAATCTATATTACAGTATTTCTTGAAACATGATAAATTTTACAATGGTTTTGTTAATTTTAAATGTTAAAGTTAATATTTAAATTGAATTGTATACTAAACATCTAATCTCAATATTGTTTAAAAAACTCAATTATAATTATAACAGATTTAAATACAAACTTAGATTTAAATTATGGAAAATTCAAAATAAATTAAAATTTATTTAAATTTGTATGTGTTTTTTAAAATAAAACTTCACACTTATTAAAATTTATTTATATTTTTAGTGTTTTTTAAAATAAAACTTCAGTCGGGACACTCTACAACTTTCTATTTACCTAAAAAACTAGCACATCCACAAATTCGTGGCTGGTGAACGCCTAAAGGTTTAGGGCATAGAAAATGAAACCCTAATCACTCATACATGGCAATCAGCTAGCCACCATAGTAAATTTTAAATATAATTAAGTAAAAGTAAAAAAATAAACATGTAAACTGATGTCATTATAATAGTGAGGAAGCTACTGGTTGAAATCACAACCATTGATTTATTGAGACTACTAAGAATATTCCATCAATATTTAATCTTGTCCATAAAAAACTGATTAAGCACTAAAAACCTATTAATTGTGCCCATGATCAATAGGTGTACGCCCATGTAAATATTTTATCATTACTTAACTGTAATATTTTAGTTCATGGAGGCCACATTATACAACCTTCTATGCCTTTAAAAGAAAGTACAAAACCTTCTTGAAGTTCAATTCTAAATTGGAGAAACCACCATTTTGAATCAACATTGCTTGGGGTGTTCTTTCTCTAAGTAGGGGTGTTCTTTCTCTAGCTCGGATTTAATAGCTACACAATCCACAATACTCTTCCGCTTAGTCGATGCATTGTGTGTGGTACATTTTGTTTTGATATGTATTTATTTTCTCCATATTTAACAAGACAATTTAGGAGCAACTTGTAGCCAACTCTAGCCATGGCTATGACTATTGAATTTGTTCATACATAAAAGAGAGTATAATAATCATTTTTCCATGATATTCAAATTCATCATTGGACACATCAAATGAACAAATAATGATAGCGAGTGGAGATTTATTTCATATATGGTTTTCCACTATTCGAGGTGAGCTTGCACTCATTTTTCTATGTCTATGTTAATAAATCCATGGGATATGTGATATAGATATAGCTGATAAATCTAGGGTATATGTGATATAGATCTTTATTTTTTATGGTATGTGATATATATTTTGAATTTTTTTGGTATATTAGATATAGATCTTATTTTTTCTTGCAACAATGTGGTTATGATGATACATTTTGAGTGGATTTCTTATTGTTTCACATCAAATGTGTCACAAAATAACAAAATGGGAATTCCTTCTCCGTGCTTTGCAGTAATAAAAAGGATCCATGTATTGAAAAGTTAAAGTTGTCGCGACAACTAATCATGATTTATATGACACTACATTTTCTTCCAATTGCCATAATTTTACTTGTTGATATAACTCATTCTTGGATTGGATCTATCATTGATGAAATAATGTCATTTGTTTAGGTTACAATAATTTTTGGGTTTGGAGCATCTTTAAATAAAGTTGCGATTATCATAGTTTCATAAAGGCTACTTTACAATATCTACCATTGATGAAATGCAATTTGTTTATGTTATAATAATATTTCTACAGAGTATCTTGAAATACAATTGCAAGCAATTTGTTTATGTTATAGTGATTTTTGGGTTACATTGTTACAAATAAAAGAGGTGTAATTGGTTGGATAACGCGTTAATGCAATAGTTATATCTAAATTCAATAACAAAATATAAAACAATATTATTATTAAAAAATATTTTATTTTGAAATTATTAATTTAAAATTTGTAAAAAACAATGAACTAAAATATACACATATGAGTGCATTGTATTCTTTTGAAGTGACTTGACTGTGCATTCCATAATATAGAAAGCAATGTGTTTTGAGGATTCGTACGCACGAGTTCAGATTAATTATCATAACACACCAATACGAACTATTGAAAAAACACAAAGTTCTGTAAACAACATAACATACGATAATATTTATCATTTCAAAATTATACGGTGCTCATATTTAAAATATACATCGGGGAACTAAAAATAATTAACATGTTTAAGTTTTTTATATGTATCTCGGCTATAAATATTATTTATGTATCGATTCCTTTACTATAATATAAACATCGGTTCTTAGTAAAAATAATAGTGCCAACACCTCACCTTGAATATTGAAAATTCCACTACCCTTTGGTGCACATTGTAAACTAGACATTGATACATACTAATTACACAAGCACCAGAGTGCACATTATTAAATGCATCGAGACTCAATATAACTCGATCGCATCAGTGATAAATATAAATTAAAATCTCTGGGGTGTACTAAATCTAAAACGCACCAGTGCTTCATATGCAAACAAGGTGATTAACCATCCCTTGAAATTATAAGAGTATCGGTGCTCTGCATATGAGAAAAAAGGTAGAATCAATGTGTAATAGTCAGGTCTTTTTATTATATTAACACGCTGGGGCATATGTTTTATATTAACGCACTCGTGAATGTACATCAATACCACACTAGTGCATTTTGACAAGAAAAATTCTGAAGAAAAAGCCTCTACTACAACCTGTGTCCGCCCAAATTTTTTATTGATATAAAACATTCACTAAAACCTCCACTTTCAATATAGGAGGTTGTAGTGGAGGTGTTTTTCAAAATTTTGTCAAATTTTGTAGCACTAAAAACCTCATATAGAAGGTGTTTTCCTTGTAGTGTCTCAAGATGAGGGAGTATCTCTATGGTCATTGTTTTTTCCAGCTTTTCTTCTATCGTATCAAGTCACCATTATAAGCCATTATTTTTCCTCATCAAAATCATTGTTCTATTATGTTATCCTTGACTTGAGAGTATGGGAGTGATTGATTGGAGAAAAAAAGAAAGAGGTGAGACAAGAATGTTGAGCGAAAAGATTCATATGAAAAGGATAGAGCACGCCAACATGCAGGTTACATTTTCCAAGCGTATAAATGGATTGTTGGATAAATATTATGAACTTTCAGTTCTCTGCGATGCAGAAGTTGGACTCGTGTTTTTATCTCCCTGAATTGTCCAATTAGAGGAGACTTGTTCATTTTTAATAATATTATTATTATATATTATTAAACTTCTATCACATTTTCCTTTTCACACTTAACAAGGGTAAGTAATAGATCCATTTTATGACCTTGAGGCATATCTCTTGTGATATCCTCGAATTATAATTATTATTTTTACTATTGTTGGACAAATATTTGGCTTGCCAAATGTTCTCTTTGATGGACACATGTATGATAAAAACTTTTTAATGMAATAGTTATATCTAAATGCAATAAYGAAATATAAAACAATATTATTATTAAAAAATATTTTATTTTGAAATTATTAATTTAAAATTTGTAAAAAACATTGAATTAAAATATACACATATGAGTGCATTGTATTCTTTTGAACTCACTTGACGGTGCATTCCATAATATAGAAAGTGGTGTGTTTTGAGGAGTCATGTGCATGAGCTCATATTAATTATCATAACACACCAATACGAACTATTGAGAAAACACAAAGTTATACACCAATACGAACTATTGATAAAACACAAAGTTCTGTAAACAACATAACAAACAATAATATTTATCATTTCAAAATTGTATGGTGCTCATATTTAAAATATACACCGGGGAACTAAAAATAATTAACATGTCGATACGTTAAGTTTTTTATATGTATCTGTGCTATATATATTATTTATGTATATATGTCTTTACTATAATATAAACATCGGTGCTTAGTAAAAATAATAGTTCCAACACCTCACCTTGAATATTAAAAATTTCACTATCCTTCGGTGCACATTGTAAACTAGAAATTGATACATACTAATTACACAAGCACTAGAGTGCACATTATTAAATGCACCGAGACTCGGGATAACTCAATCGCATCGGAGATAACTATAAATTAAAATTTCAAGGATGTACTAAATATAAAATACACTAGTGCTTCATATGCAGACAAGGCGGCTAACCGCCCCTTGAAATTATAAGAGTATCAATGCTCTGCATACAAGAAGACAGGTGGAACCAGTGTGTAATAGTCGGAGTTTTTTTATTATATTAACATGCTAGGGAATTTGTTTTATATTAACGCATTCGTGAGTGTATATCAATACCACACCAGTGTGTTTTGATAAGAAAAATTTCGAAGAAAAAGCTTCTACTACAAGCTTTGTCTGCACAAATTTTTTAGTTTTATAAAAAATTCGCTAAAATATCTACATTCAATATATGAGGTTGTAGTGGAGGTATTTTTCAAAATTTTATCAAATTTTGTAGCACTAAAAACCTCTGATAAAAGGTGTTTTCCTTGTAGTGTCTCAAGATGAGGGAGTATCTCTATGGTTACTATTTTTTCCGGCTTTTCTTTTATCATATCAGGTCACCATTAGAAGCCATTATTGGTCCTTATCAAAATCATTATTTTATTATGTTATCCTTGACTTGAGAATATGGGAGTGATTGATTGGAGGGAAAAAGAAAGAGGCGAGACTAGAATGGTGAGCGAAAAGATTCAGATGAAAACGATAGAGAATGCCACCAACATGTAGGTTACATTTTCTAAGCGCATAAATGGATTATTGAAGAAATATTATGAACTTTCAATGCTCTATGATGCAGAAGTTTGACTCGTGATTTTCTCTCCATGAATTGTCCAATCAGAGGAGACTTGTGTATTTTTAATAATATTATTATTATATATTATTAAAATTCTATCACATTTTCATTTGCACACTTAAGAAGGGTAAGTAATGGATTTGTTTTGTTAC
>SNQJ01S0172084.1:1551-16087 GCA_010110895.2 Picea sitchensis
ACTAGATTTGGTCATTTTCAAGGGAAAAATGATAGGAATCAAATGAAACATCACCCAATTCGAATTTTATCTTTGGAGGACCAAATCAAATAGCCTTGGGAGGCTAAAACTGCACTTCATCAGCAATCTACTATTTTTAGAGATCACTAAATAGGACCTTTCCTACTTTGTTTTGATTTTCCATTCTAGATCCATTTTTATAGGATCTCATCCTACACTTGTTGTATCTGTTTTGATTTGACTATTTTTAGTAAATCTGATCCATTTTTCAAGGATCTAGATTTCGTCTTGTAAGGCTATAAAGCCAAAGACGTTTGGAGCACTAAAGGGGTTCAATTCTAGAGACACTTTTTGGCTATGTAACTTGTGCATTATTTTGCTATATGAATGACAGTTTTCTTTGGTCATTATATATCAGTCTGTCCACATTTTCCACTATTCTGTATTTAGTTCTATTCAGATCAGTTGTTCAGAACTGTCATCTTCTGATATAACTCATGAATACAAATTAGATCTTCTTACATTCTTGTATGACCCTGCAGATTTGTACTTGGTTATCTTGAATGTCATTCTTCATATCTTGATTATTTTTGTTGTAACTGATATCTGGTTTCTTGAAGCACTGGTTTATTTAGAGGCATGATATGTTATCTTCTTTCTTAGCCATCCTCAGTTATCCCATTGATCCACACTTTGATTATTTATAATTTCTTAAGTTACCAAACATTCTTAGCCTACAACCCTAAGGAGTTTCTTGGAGTGATAACACATAGGAACCAGGAAAATAAGAACTAGAACTAGAGATTGTTGAGCCTAAAAAGAAAGTTATTGCTACATCTTGGGTAAGCATTCCACATTCAGTACCTATTTATGCATCGCTTATAAACCAAATTGGTTGTTGAGAATGAAAAATTGGAAGCTACAAATAAACCTTAAAATGATGAAGGGTGAACTTGATGAACAAAGGGAACTTGAGAAATCAGGTTATCTTGGAGAAAGTCCTCTTCCTACAGGGGAACCCTCTCTTCATCGATAAGAGACAACTCAAGTAAAGGAAACAAAATAAATAACTATCCAAACCACATATATTATATTGGTTAATAGAGCTAGCCAGACTGAACCAGATCGAGGACTAGTATAGGAAAAATAAAATAGAGAAGGGAATAACACCAATGAAAAAGAGGAATGTAGTCATCCAGAGGAAGCAGGGGAGGTGGACTGTAGTATCAAAAATATCCATGGAAATATTTATTTCTCTAACCTTGACTGATTGTTGGTTGCATAGGGACATGCAACAATTTTAGGCTAGGGGAGATGACGGGCACCTAAATTGACATACTTTCAACACCCGTTCAATACCCTTTTCCTTACCATTTTTCCATTGTTCACTCTCTTTTTATATATTTCTCATCTAGTATGCCTTAATTTTTCACATAGGTATGAATATTCTCTTGTATAACATTTTGTGTTGTTCTTACATATTTCTTAAGGAAAAATGTTATGTTCTTCTACTTACATTTCTATGTAGTAACAATTACAGAGGCTGCAACTCCCCGTGGGAGTAACAACTCCTCTAAAAGTGTTGCAACTTCGATATAGCTGCTATAACTCTCAGTACGATACCATTGTTGCAACTCCAAGACAAATTTTACCAACACATCGTTCAACGCTACAACCAACAGTCAGGGAAGGTTCCTCACATAGAAAGGAATAGGAGAAAAGTGGACAACGCAAGGATAGATTTGTTTTCCTATCAACCATTTCCCAATTGATCCAAGTCAGCATATCCCTGATCTTTCCTAAAAAATCTCAATACCAATCTAAACAGACAAACAACCTGATTCTCTTGGTTGTCCATCCATTTCTTTTTTCATTATTTAAACACTGAATGTATTGTATAAAAAACCATCTTTCCTTGAGCTTAGGGGTGATTGTATCGATAGATACAGTTGTATTGTAAAACTCAAGACTTCGGCAATATAGTTTCCTTTTCTCCTGTTTGCGTGATCATGTGTTGAGCTTTCGTGTGATTATGATTTCGTATCCCAATTCCTTGTCTAAGGGGGTAGGGATCCCTCGTTAGTCATATACTTCATGTACATTAAAAGTAGGATTAATATATTTTTGTTGTTCATTTGATTGCATAGTTATTTTATCTCCTTACATTGCTTCAATTCCATATTTAGTAGACAATCAATTGCAACCTAGGTGTGGTTAATATCTAGTTTCTGTGTTGTGGATTCTGTAGTCTTAAGATGCAACTTAGTGTTGATTTGATTTATGTAAGTTTGTAATCACAAACGTTGCTACAAATCCCATTGCTGCAACTCGTGTCACTGTATCTTTTGTGTTTCAATTTCCTTGTTGCAACTTCACTTGCAACTTTACTCTACTATGCTTCTTTTTAGATTTGTGGCAATTTCATTTCTCAACAGTTTGGGATTGATATTACATTGATTTTTAAAATTTTCATTGAATGTACAAATACATAAATGTCACAACAAGTCGAGATCAATATCATACTTGAGAAAGTCACCATTAAATATTATCATAATCTTTCTTTCTGTAGGTGTGATTGCAAGTGCGATTTATTTTCCACAAGAGTGATTTATTTTCCGCAAGAGTGATTTATTTTCTGCAAGTGTGATTTATTTTTTGCAAGTGTGATTTACTTTCTGCAAGAGTGATTTATTTTCTGAAAGTATGATTTAATTTTTTCAAGTGTGACTTCTGCAAATGTGATTTCCTTCTTCCTGAATGCATGACATTTATTTCCTTGCAATTCCAGATGTAGTGTATATTGGTGACTTAATTAAGCATCTTAAAATATTGATTTATGACATAAAAAATAATACAACTCAATAGAAATTACAACACTACACTTGCATATACAATGCACGACCATTCATAAGTGGGATACGACCCCATATTGATAATTAAATGTACAACTCTTCAGTTTCTTACTAAATCAATTAGGAATTAATTGAACAATTCGTCAGCATGTTTTTTAAACATTTTGAAAACCTTCTACTCTAGCACCTAGGTATCATGTTATCTAGTGATTTACTTACTACAAATCATATTAGTAGCTCACAAAACAAAAATACACTGCTAAAATATTCAACTCAATAAATCTAGCGGAAGAAAAAAAACTGGAAACCAAGTCATGCACACATGAACACCAATATTTTTGGGTAGATACCCTTGGAAAAACCTCGGAGGGAAAACCAGTGATGAGAATGATTTTATTATGCTAAAATCAGGGCTCCCATGACAAGGATAATGACCCATTGAGAGAAATACAACTACATACAAACTTGGCAAAGTTTGGTCTATTGTCTGAACCAAAACTACACGCTTTTCAAAAATGTATGCGCCTGTCCCTACTTTGTGCCCACATATAAACGACTGTCTCCACTGTTTCCCACATACATGTATGTAAGTCCTATACAATAAGATCCATATGATGCAACACTTTCCTATGGGTTCTCCTGACTGAATCCCACTTATGAGAACCTACGTTTTCTCTTCTCCTTGATCTGATCTTTAGATGGAAGTCCTTCTCCACCTATCCAAGATTTTGAATCACAGTCCTTCGTGATCCAACTCTCTCTATGTAGACTCTCTCAACACAAGTATCAAGTCTCAAGTGTCAAGTGTCTTCCTCCTTCACCCTAGCCTTGATTTTATAATAATGAGTAATCTATTTCTATTCTCCAAAGTGATTGACGATTGAGATTACTTCTCACACTCACTTGAGATTTAGATTACATGCTAATTACTTTTATCATTTCCTTAAATAAATAAATCAATTAATTAATTAATTAATAAAATCACTTTACTTTAATATTTCCTTTAACTAAATCAAAGTTACCAAGATAGAAGGCTTTGGAAAAATTTCATATGTTATACACCAAGCCTATGCATAAATACCTGTTCGACGCTACATGCATCAACACTACCTCTTAGTGAGGAAGGTATTCTGCACCACTCCAATCTTGTCTATGAAAAAAAAAAACTTCACTTTCTCCAAGGGCTTGGTCAGAATATTTGCAACTTTCTCATCTGTGGAAATATATTGAAGCTTCACTTCCCCCTTCTGGATCCTATCCTAGATGAAGTGGTATCTAATCTCAATATGCTTGTACCTATCATGGAATACTGGATTCTTTGAGAGTTTGATGCAACTATGATTATCACAGTATATCATCACAGGATCCAATTCCTAATCAGATAAACCTGTAAGCAATTTTCAAATCCAAATGGCTTCATAGTTGGTCATACTTGTTGCCTTTGTTGAAATGAGTGCTAAAAAATTCTACTTTCTGCTAAACTAAGTAATCACCACTAATCCCAAGAATAAGCAATGCCATGAGGTGCTCTTTTTTACTATTGAACTCCCTACCCAATTTGAGTCTGTATATCCCTGCAACTCCACTCCATGTCCTCCAGGCACATTCTTTGCTGCGATCCAATGCACCTACCTCGGCTCCACCATGAATTGATTCAAGGTTTTCACAAAAAAACAAATATCTAGCCTGGTGTTGACCAAATAAATCAAAGATCCTATTAACTATTTTTATATCCTAGAATCTACCAACTCTTAATCTGAAGTGATCACCCTCTTCAGATTGGTAACCATAGGCATAGTCATTGATTTACAATCCTCCATCCTAAATCTTCTCAATATATCTACTGCATACTTCCCTTGACCAAGGAAGGTCTCTCCCGACACCTACCATACCTCTAATCCCAAGAAATAATGCATCAAGACAATGTCCTTCATCTCAAACTCACTAGATAAACTTGCATTGCACCTTGCAATATCACCCGTGAGAAACAAATCATCAACATACATAACTAAGATGAGAGGATTCTCTCCAACACGTAGGAAGTACAAGTTAGGATCCACCTCACTCTTGGTAAATCCCATACTCTTCAAGTAATCATCAATCCTGGAATACCATGCTCTGGGTGCCTGTTTCAGTTCGTACAAGGGTTTCTTAAGCCTACACACATGAGAATCCCTCCCATGTACCTCAAATACCTGAGGTTGTTCTATGTATACTGTTGAAGATATTATCATTGATTTCAATAGTGGATGTTATTATGATGTGATGATTTGTTATGTTGAATTATCAATGTGATTTATCATAGATGAAATTATCATTGATGTCAATAGTATATCAGTTAGTAGAAAATGTCAAACAGTATGCAGAGATCAAAAGTGCAAGATCAGGAGGAGGAGTGAATAGTATGCAGAGATCAAGATCTGAATCAAAAGGGTAATCTCAGGAGGAGGAGCGAATAGTATGCAAAGATCAAATCTCGGAAGGAAAAGCGTAAGATTAGGTTGAGAAGCCTCAACAACTGTCCGATCAAGAAATTGACCATGTTGATCGTCTCATATTATGGACGTTAGTCATATGAGTGACCGTGGGCTTGAGGACCATTGGAGGATCGTGATCGTCGGATATGCAAGAAATATCAACGACAGGGATAGATTGCGAAGATCGAAAGAATAATTAAATATCATGCTATTTCCAATCCCGCAATTAGTCAGGACCGTAAGATCCTATAGCTTTGAATATCGACGATTGTGGTTGATCTAACAAATGATCATATTAAGTCATATTAATTCATGACTGTCAGATGCACAATCACCAGATCAACGACAGGGATAGATTGTGAAGATCAAAAGGAGAATTAAATGACTCCCCAGTTCCAATCTCACAATTAGTTAGGATTGTCTGATCCTATAGCTTCGAAGATCGACGATTGTGGTTGACTCACCAACAACGCACAACTTCAAATTGCGGAGTTTTGGGTGACGAGTTAAATCACTCGCAAGTTGTGGTTTTGCAATCATCCTTGATCATGGATCTTCTTTGAAGAGTATCCATGACCGTTGGATCATTTTTGAGTGGAAGGATAGGATAAGCGAGGTAAAATATCTGAGATCTCAATTATGTGAATTTTCATCAGTCGTCAGATCATTCTAAATTCTAAAGTGGAATGACAGGATAAGCTAGAAGAAGATTCGTTGGATTTAATCCAAGGAAAAATAACATCACAGATACATCGATCCATCGATCTAATATCATGATCAAACAACAATCATTTAGTTTGGGTTAAAAGTTGTGAGGAAGTTACACTTCAGTGAGATCTACGTCAACAGATCACGTAAGCATGGACATATGGGAGACCAAGTCAGCAGACCACGTTAGGAAGGACATGTGGCAGACCATGTTAGCAGACCACATCAACAAATACACATGGCATAATCAAATGATGATAAGTGTCAAGAGGAAATCAGGTCATGCCATGTCAACACATGACGTCAGTAAGTTACATCACTCCAAGAGATTTACTTTGGGAGTTTCACCACCAACAAATGTCAAAAGTCCCGAAGTCCTGAAGGACGAAGTTCTGAAGCCACTCTTAGTCGTCGATATGAGATACATTTCAGGAGTTAGGAAAACCGTTAGATCCAGGAGAAGAACACGTGCCACATGAGGAGATCCACGACAACAAGACTACATCAACAAGGACACATGGCGCAATCAGAAAATGACAAGTGTCAAGTCGAATCGACATTTTAGGTACATGAAAATCATGAATCTGAGTGACACGTGGAAGCTACTCAGCTCATGACACATCATCAAGCGACGTAAGTAATTTACGTCACTCTGGGAGTTTTACTTCTGGATTTTGACCACAAACACTTGCCCAAAGTCCCGAAGTGGACACGAGTTGTCCGATCTGAATATCACTTTGGGATAATTCTCATCCATTGATCTACTGTAGTGGAAGGATAGTGTAAGTGGAAGTATTAACTGACAGCAAGCGGTGTCCACCGCCTATGACATATTCAACAGGTGATCACTCGGAGGAGAATGAAGCAACGCTTATTTGAAACCTCTGAAGTCCTGAATGTCGAAGTCCCGAAGTGGACATGGGTCATATGGTTTGAAGAACACTTCGAGTGTACACTCAACCATTGATCATATAGAAATGTAAGGATCGAATATGACCATTGCTATGGTTCTTTGATATAAATGAGAACCATCTGATTTGTTCGGCAAAATCTGCTTTAGGATATTTGAAAGGTTGCAAAGTCTCGAAGACCTGAAGGGTGAAGACCCGAAGGGAGAAGTCCCGAAGTCCTGACAATCGGGAGATTTAATCGTGTTTGTTGAATTAATAAACGCTTAAGCGCTCGTCTCGCCTAACGTCTGAATAACGTGATTGGTCATATGGTAAAGATATTTAAAAGGAAAAAAGTAATGTGTCTCTTAAATTGATGAGCCTTTGGTTCTATGCCAATGATCATATGAACATGGTTTGAAGGAAGCGCCTCATACGGATTAATTCGACAGAGAGTTAACGCCAGAACATTACAAGAGAATCGATAAGAGATCAAGTATGATCTGTTGGTGAACCGAGAATGCAAAAAACAATGAGTACAATCTAATGAGTCAATCCATGTCTGTGATCAACTCATGAGGACAAAACAAATTGATACACAGTCATGATTAAAAGAGAGTTAAATCATGAAAACATGAATACAGAATAAAAAGGAAAAATGATATTAATTAATGTTTAAGATTATCATTTTAAATTAAAAGGTACAATGGTTCAAATATCAAAAGACACAATGATTCAAATTCACACCAGTTAGAATACTATATAAGCAAGAAGGATTGGTGAGAAGATGTGTAGTTGAATTTGTTGAATTATATATATTTATATATAATGGATTGAATGGAGGTTTATTCTATCAGGTTGGTGCTTGTTTACAAGTTGGTTCTTGTATGAGGATTGGATTCCTCACATCTCAGTTGGATCTGAGATCAACAAGCTGGGACTTGTTATGAGGGTTGGATTCCTCATTTCTCAGTTGGATATGAGAACTAAAAGCTAGGTCTTGTAACAAAGAGTTGGGTCTCTCATAATTGTATGAAGATAATAGTCAAAGATTGATCTTATGTATTCATTCAAGTTATTTAATAAATAAAATATTTATTCTTTTATATATATTGATTGAGAAAATGAAACAAATATTTGTTGTTCAGTGAATTTGTGAAAAGTGGAAAATTGTCCAAAGTTTTGTGGCATTGATTCAACCCCCCCTCTCAGTGTCAAGTACCCATTATCAACAATTGGTATTAGAGGAAGGTTCCTTCAGCACAATTTAAACACTAAAGGTATATTCAGAAGAAATGGGTGGACAAATCATTATTTCCACAAATGAAGCTCCCTTATTTGATGGAACAAATTATTTATCATGGAGAGAAAATATGAAAATATATCTGAAGTCAAGAGGATCCGGGGTTTGGGATTCGATAGTAAGTAAGCCTTGGAACTTAACTACTTCAAAGATCAAATCCAAAACTACAAAAGAAGCAAAGAGAAATAATTTAGTAGCCTTAAAAGCAATTCAGGATGGATTAACAGACCAAGTCAAAAAAAATATGAAGCACTACAAATCTGCTAAAGAATTATGGCTTCAACTAGAAAACTATTATCAAAAAGAAACACAAGAAGAGGAGAAATCCTATCAGAGTAAGCAACAAGACTCAAATACAAAGGATTCCTGTCAGAATAAAGAACATAACTTAGAAGAAGAGAGTTCTTATAAAGATAATGAAGAAGATAAAGAAAAGGAAAATTGCAATCGGATTGAAGAACATAATATAGAGAAAAATATTTCTAATCAGAATGAAATACATGATTTGATGCAAATATCAGTCAACAGTGAGGAAGACAACCTCATCAAGGAATTGAGGAATACCTCAGTCTTCACTAAAGAAAAATTACATAATCTTAAAATTAATGTTGCAACAGCTATAGGAGAGATTTGGTTGGAACCAAGAAATTATATGCATATTAAAGTTCCTGTGGAGGTTATTGATCATCTTGAGTACACAACTATGTGCACTCTAGAAGAGTTTGAAAAACTCCAAGAGAAATATATGATGCTACTACAATAGTTGGATCAATCTAACCATGAAGAGCATGAACACAAATTTCAACTAGAAAACAAAGAAGAAGAGATCAAAAGATTGAAAAACAAAGTTGTGAATCTTATAAAGGAGGTTGATAAGTCAAACACTCAACTTGAGGAAATTAAAGAAAGTAAAGAATACCTAAAGATCCAGTTAACAAGGAAAGAAAAATATTACCACATGTTGGAATTGGAAATAATCAATCTCAAAAAGATAAATGAAAGTACTAATGCAGATCTGATGAATCAAATTGTAGAAGCTAAGAAAAAGGAAGAAGATCAGAATATTCAAATAACTAAAAAGGAAGAATCATGCCAAATGTTTGAAAGAGAAGCCATCAAATTCAAAAGGATTCAGATAGAATATGAGGAAGAAATCAAAATATTGAAAACTAAATTTTTTGATCTAACAAAAGATAAGGAAGAATTGAAGAAATATGAAAAAAATATTAAATGAAAAGAAGTCTTGGATGAGACAGAAAAAATAATCATCAATCTAAAGACTCGAATTGAACATGCTAAAGAAATAGAAGAAGCCTTGAATACTCAGTTGACTAAAAAGGAAGAATTATGTCAAATATTGAAGTTAGAAATAGTCAATCTCAAAAAGATGAATGCAAAGACAAATAAGATTGTCAATTTCCAGAATAGTTCAGCTATCCTAGATAAGATTTGGAAAAGCTAAAGATTAGTTGATGACAAAACTGGTCTTGGATACAATAAGAAAGAAAACAATAACAAATGGTTCACCATTTACAAAAATGAGAAAGGATCATCCTTCTTTAAAGGAAAAGGTGCAAGTACAAAGCAATTACAAGTCATGAACTTTCTTAAGTAGGACAACTTTAGAAGTAAAAAGGAAGAAGAAAATCAAATGACAGATCCTTCAAGTCAAAATAAAATCAAGAATGGAAATACCTTCAATGGCTATTTCTTTTCTTGTCATAGCTTTGGCCATAAAGCAATGGACTGCAAGAAACTAGAGAAATGATATACAAGAAAATCCAAAAACTCAATTATATGTTGGATATGTAATTTTGTTGGGCACACAACAATTTTTTTTCATACAATGAGATGTTACAACTATGATAGGTTTGGGCACAAATCCCAAAACTGCAAGAATACAAAAAGTCAATATTTGAATAAGTCATTCAAGTCAGTGACAAAACCTAATAAAAGTTGGAACATGAAAGGAGATGACAAATCTCCAAAAACACAATWAGAAAGAGAAGATCCAGAAAACAAAATATCTCGCAGAAAGATATGGAGAAGAAAATCTGAAGGAGAAATCAAGAAGGATGTTATTACACTTGAAAATGAAGAAACTAATAATAAGAACATGAGGGGTAAAGGTCCTAATGAAGAATGTGAAACTCAATATGAGATAAATCAAGCTCAAGAAAAGGAAGTACCTATAAAAGAATATGGGACAATATCAAATTCTGAAGATGTCACAAGTTGTTAGCAAAAGAAAGAAAATACTAAAAAAAAAAACAAAGCTTCTAAATTAACATATGGAAAATCTTGACTATCTACAGATTAGTGGTCAAAAGAAAAATCATTGGTAGGGTTAGTTGTAGAATACAAGAAGAAAAAAAAAATGTAGCAAAGAAGTTGAAGGAGTATCATTCAAAATCTCATAATAAAAAAATTGGTATTTAAATCAACTGGTATAATTCCTCAATTGATATTCCTGTGAAATATAAAAGACGAATAAGAAGAAGATCAAATATATCAGTAAGATTCATACTCTTGTTCTATTTGACAAAGAAAGTCAGTAAAAAATTAGGAGGAGTATTTTTTTTATTAAATAATAAAGTAATTAGATTAAGTTTTGAAAGACTTGACCACTACAAAATTGGTATCAAGAAGACTTCTTATTTGAACACAAAAATCCCAATAAATTGAGATAATAAGTTATTAAATCAACAGGGGGACCCATTCAGTTATGACAGACATATGTTGAATATAAGGGGAGAAACCCTTTTCCATTGATGTCAAAGGGGGAGAGTAACTTCATAAGAGGAAACCATCATCACAACAGGAGTCTATGTAACTTCATAAGAGGAAAGCATCATCATAGGGGGAGTTTGTGTATGGAGTTAGTGTGTTTCCCTCAATGACAAAGGGGGATATTGTTGGACATATTGTCATTTATGTCAATAGTTGATGTTATTATGATGTGATGATTTGTTGTTATGATGAATTATCATTGTGATTTATCATAGATGAAATTGTCATTGATGTCAACAATATATCAGTTAGCAAAAAATGTCAAATAGTATGCAGAGATCAAAAGTGCAATATCAAGAGGAGGAGAGAACAGTATGCAGAGATCAATCTCAGAATCAAAAGTGTAAGCTCAGGAGGAGGAGAGAATAGTATGCAGAGATCAAATCTCAAAAGGAAAAATGCAAGCTCAGGGTGAGAAGCCTCAACAGTCGTTTGATCAAGAAATTGACCATGTTGATAATCTCATATTACAGACATTGGTCATATGAGTGACCATGGGCTTGAGAACCACTGGAGGATCATGATTGTCAGATCTGCAAGCTGGATCAACGTCAGGGATAGATTGCAGAGATCGAAAGGAGAATTAAATATCGTGTTATTTCCAATCTAGCAATTAGTCAGGGCTGTTAGATCTTATAGCTTCGAATATCGATGATTATGGTTGATCTAACAAATGATCAGATTAGGTTGGATTAAGTCGTGACCATCGGATGTACAATCTCCAGATCAACGACAAGGATATATTGTGGAGATCGAAAGGAGAATTAAACGACTCGCCAGTTCCAATACCACAATTTGTCAGGACCATCCGATCCTATAGCTTCGAACATCGACAATTGTGGTTAACTCACTAACAACGCACAACTTCAAATTACGAAGTTTGGGTGACGAGTTAAATCACTCGCAAGTTATGGTTCCACAATCATCCTTGATTGTGGATCTGCTTCGAAGATTCTTCATGACCACTGAATCATTTTTGAGTGGAAGGATATATTAAGCGAGGTAACATATCTGCGATCTCAATTATGTGAATTTTCGTCAGCCATTAAATCATTCTAAAGTGGAAGGACAAGATAAGATAGAAGAATATTCGTTGGATTTAATCCAAGGAAAAATAGCATCATAGATAGATCGAGTCGTCGATCTAAGATCATGATCAAACAAACATCATTTAGTTCGGGTTAAAATTTGTGAGGAAGTTACACTTTAGGGATATCTACGCCAGCAGATCACGTCAACAAACCACGTCAATAAGAACATGTGGTAGACCATGTCAATAGACCACGTTAGCAAATACACATGGCATAATCAGGCGATGACAAGTGTCAAGAGGAAATCGGGTTGTGCCATGTCAACACGTGAGGTCAGTAAGTTACGTCACTCTGGAAGATTTACTTCGGGAGTTTCACCACCAACAAATGTCAAAAGTCATGAAGTCCCGAAGGATGAAGTTTCGAAGTCACTCTCAGTCGTCGATTTGAGATACATTTTGGGAGTTAGGACAACCATTAGATCTAGGATAAGAACATGTGCCACATGAGGAGATCCACGCCAACAAGACTACGTTAGCAAGGACACATGGCGCAATCAGACAATGACAAGTGTCAATTTGAATCAACATTTCAGGTACACACAAATCATGAATCTGAGTGACACGTGGCTGATACTCGGCTCATGACACATCATCAAGTGACATAAGTAAGTTACATCACTCTAAGAGTTTTACTTCGGGATTTTTACCACCAACACTTGCCCAAAGTCCCGAAGTCCCAAATGTCGAAGTCTTGAAGTGGACATGAGTCGTCTGATATGAAGATAGATTTAGGAGTATTCTCATCCATTGATCTACTACAGTGGAAGGATAGTGTAAGTGAAAGTATTAACTGACAGCAAGTGGTGTCCACTGCATATGACTTATTCAATATGTGATCACTCCGGAGGAGAATGAAGCAACATTTATTCGAAACCTCCAAAGTCCTGAATGTCGAAGTCTCAAAGTGGACATGGGTCATCCGATCTGAAGAACACTTCGGTTGTACACTCAACCTTTGATCATATAGCAATGTAAGGATCAAATATGACCATTGATCTGGTTTCATGATATAAATGAGAACCGTCCTATTTGTTCGGAAAAATCTACTTTGGGATATTTGAAAGGTTGTGAAGTCCCGAAGACTCGAAGGGCGAAGTCCCGAAGTCTCGACAATTGGGAGATTGAATCATGACCGTTTAATTGACAAGCGCTCAAGCGCTCGTCTCACCTAACATTTGAGTAACGCCATTGGTCATATGGTAAAGAGATTTAAAAGGCATAAATTAATGCATCTCTTAAATTGATAAGCCCGTGGTTCTATGCCAATGATCATATGAACATGGTTTGAAGGAAGCACCTCATACATATTAATTTGACAGAGACTTAATGCCAAAACATTACAAGAGAATCGATAAGAGATCGAATATGATATGTTGGTGAACTGATAACGCAACAGAAACATGAGTACAATCTAATGAGTTGATCCATGTCTACGATCAACTAATGAGGACAAAACAAACCGATACACAGTCCTGATTAAAAGAGAGTTAAATCATGAAAACATGAATAAAGAATAAAAAGGAAAAATTATATTAATTAAAGTTTAAGATTATGATTTTAAATGAAAAGGTACAATGGTTCAAATATCAAAAGACACAATGATTCAAATTCACACCAGTTAGAAGACAATATAAACAAGAAGGATTGGTGAGAAGATATGTAGTTGAATTTGTTGAAGTATATATATTTATATATAATGGATTGAATGAAGGTTCATTCTATCAGGTTGGTGCCTATTTACAAGTTGGGTCTTGTATGAGGATTGGATTCCTCAAATCCCAGTTGGATCTGAGATCAACAAGATGGGACTTGTTATGAGGGTTGGATTCCTCATTTCTTAGCTGGATCTGAGAACTAAAAGTTGGGTCTTGTAACAGAGAGTTGGGTCTCTTATAATTGTATGAAGATGATATTCAAAGATTGATCTTATGTATTCATTCAGGTTATTTAATAAATAAAATATTTATTCTTATATATATATTGATTGAGAAAATGAAATAAATATTTTGTTAAGAACCTGAATAGATCTACAAATATAATCACCACAAATACTGAATACACAATAGATCCACAAAACAAGATAGAAGAAGCCATACTTTATTAGAAGAAAACCCTTGAGGTAGGGAAAAACCATACAATGGATCCTATTATGGAAGGGATCCTCTCCTGTTCACTTGCCTCTTCGAGGGGGCATCCTACTATTGAGCTATCGCTCCAAATACAATACTTCTCTTCATCCCTCATTACATTGATTGAACCCCTTTATATAGTGCTACCATCACCTAAGAACATTCTATAGGAGGAATCTTCTAGAAGTAGAACCTTCTAAGAAGTCCTCTTACATTTATTATATCTAACTACCATAGTGAGCCTTATTTAATAATATAGTGGACCTAGTCCACCTTACATTGAATGACCTCCAC
>SNQJ01S0172086.1:0-11264 GCA_010110895.2 Picea sitchensis
AATATTGGCTCATTACCCCTTAATTGGGGCATATTATATTAGTAATGTTATTTTATTTATGTTGGCTTTAGGCCATTAGTCGTAATTATACCTCCTAGTCTCCTATATATACCAAGGAGACATTTTCATTTTGAATCATCTTGGACTTGAACATTCAAGTGGGGTAAAAGGAGGTTTCCCCCTCGAAGAGCCTTATTATCTAAAATTATCTCTTTTTCAAGGCGTTGAGTACTTTTTCTGAGGGTTTTCTATGCTATATTGATATTTGGTTCTTAACAGTCTCACTCCATGAGGTAACGAGTTCAAGTATCATGGTATGTGTCACTCTGATTATCAAAACATCTAAATATTTGCATTTAATTCTCTTTTTCTTCATGAAGTTATCTTGGACATTATTCTTTTTAACTTTCCCATACCTAGGGGGGATGATAGAGTGCCCTAGCAAGTTGTTTTCCTTAGGGATGAGTTTCCACTAGGTGGGTCTATGAAATTTCATCATCCATTCCTTCCATACTTATCAAGTTTCATCATTTTCCCTCTCGTATATCCCCTACATTAGTTCGGCCATTGGTTTTTCCAAGCTAGTAAGGGTTGTACCTTGCCTTGTGGGAAGAATGGGCCAAAGGCCCAGAGGGTAAAAGTAGCTGGAAAAGTTAAAATCCAATATCAAACCTTGATATAATTCTCCCATGGATCCTCAATAATGCAATAAAAGGATTCTCAGCAAGAAAAAGGGGGGACCCATAAAATAAAATAAAACTCAAGACCCGGTTGCTGGATAGGGGGTCTCATCATGAGCCAACCTATTAGGTCCATGGGAATGTAGTGGTATGACACTAATATTCATCTAGTCACCACACCAGGGTAGTGTCTCTTGGTGGCATATCCAAGATAAAGGGGGTCTCATCACGAGTGAACCTTCTCATCTCTGTGAAATGTTTGTGGGTAACATTGTCAGCACTGGTCACCATGCCAGGGAAGTGTCCTCCAGATATTCTATTAAAAGAAAAAGAAACAATCCAAATATTAAAAATGTATTGAATGGGCTAGGAAACAATTGCATCCACGACAAGGTCCAAGTCACCCTCCATAGAGCCACCCACAGGTAAGACCTACATTTTCCTGTTATCATTGCACCCCTTCCCCAAACATCACCTACATCATATCATGCATTTACATCACCTAGATTAGTATTCACCTAGAAACACTGCACACCTAAGGATAATTATCCCAATAGGACATTCTGAGACCCTCTCTAAACCTGGATTGTTAGATAGCATAATGTCTTTGAGAACTTGTCTAGGAAAATGGGGGTTTAATGCACATGTTTGGGTAACTTGATTATTGGATGTTATTGACATTACTATGATCCATGTGGCTTATGTGTCCGTGGAGGGTGTACTTTTTTTTCTTTGTAGGACCATGCCCGACGGACATGTAATATGGGGAGATGATTATCTCGAACCTCCATAGCCCTAAAATCCTACCAGATGGATGTTGAAACCCCAACCAAGGGCAGATGGATACTAGAGGCTTGCACCAGAGAAAAGGAAGGGCGTTCTACCAGAGGCACTTTGGAAGGCCTAGATCGAGGGGGGTCTTTCCCTCCCACCATGAAACTGTCCCTTGAAGTCCCCTGAAGTCATCATTTTGAGACTTGATGTCATCCAATTAGGGTTTTAGGCATGACGATGGCTTTGGTTGGAACGTGTAGCATTTTCTGAGGGGTTTTGAGCCCCATCGTTTCATTTTGGAGAACCAACATTACAAGAGGAGGCCCAACGTCACCCTAGGAACAACATGATGTCACCCTAAAAAGATAAAACTGGGGGTTTTATTGTCAATTTTATGTAAAACTGGATTTTTGATGTAAACTAGCCATGTCGGCCTTTTTTTACCTAAAATGTAATTAAAGGTCATTTGTATTGTATAAATAAGGGAAAAATATTTTATATTTTTCATCATCTTTCACTGACACAAGTGTGAAGTTTGAAATTCGTCCACTTTTACCTAAAATGTAATTAAAGGTCATTTGTATTGTATAAATAAGGGAAAAATATTTTATATTTTTCATCATCTTTCACTGACACAAGTGTGAAGTTTGAAATTCGTCCACTTTTAAGGATTATTGGCTAAACTAAGTGGTGCACAACTCTTGGAGGGAGATTTTATTGGTGATTTTTTGCATTTTCATGGTGGAAAGTCTTCAACTAGGGCTTGTGACTAGATTCTTCTTGGTGAATGTAATTAGAAATCTGCAATCCTTCTTTCTTTGAATGGTTATAGTATTTTTTACTTTTCATTTATGAGATTATCAAATTGCTAGTGTGAAACCCTAGGAGAAAAACACATGTTATTTTCCTTCTCTTAGTAGTTCTCCACCTACTTGATTTTTCTAGAAGACACCTCCATTGAAGCATATGTTAGAGCCCTACCTTTGTAGCACTCTATCATTATTTTTTCATTAATATTTTATTCTATTTCAATCTTGACCTAAAGAAGAAGGAAAATCTCTAGGGCCTAGGGTTACCTACTTCCTAGTAGCTTTTTTCCATCTAGGGTTTTGGATGATTAAGGCCTTAGGTTACTAACACCTCAACCATCCTCCCTCTTGTATTTAGCTCACTCGTTATCATTTGTTTCCCCTAATATTTCCACCGCAAAAGTGACTCCATTTACCCTAAAGGCACTAGTTCACACCTTAAAATTGATTGATTGATGAAAACAACTTTCAAACTATCTACTACAAGATCTATACTAACCACTCCTAACTTTAGATTATGATAACTTACTAACTATCTTGTTTTTGTTCCAAAATAAATCTACAACCATCTATAACAACAGTAAAAGCATCTAAAAGAAAGTGTTAGAGCTGATTTTACATTTCCTTCTTTGATTCTGACAAATACCAGCATATTGCCAATTTCAGGTTATCAGTTTTTGTCATTACTCAAGCTTATTTAAGGCATAATTGTGAAGTTATAATTATATATACATTGTTGTTATAAATATTTTTGTCGCTTCATATTTTATATCAGCTTATTTCTTTTACTCAAAGTCTGTGGTTTTATGAAGCACTAACATCATTTGGTACTTGCAAATAGTGTTTTTATTGTTGTCTTGTTCTAGGAAGATACACTTAAGAAAATATTTGCTTCATCTTATTAAAACCTTTGGGGTTTTTTTTATCAGAGTGACTTGTGAGAGGGGAGGAACTTTCTTGATACTATTACCTTTTCCTTCTAAAACCCTCAAGTCACCGGGGATGTCTCCCCTGGGTTACTACCCCTAAATAGAACGAGGTGTCTTTCTTAGGTCACAGTGATAGGACAACCTCTTGTTATGCCAATTTATTGTTGACTTGCCTTTGGATTTTGGGCAAGTACAAATTGTACGAATAACAAAGCACAAAGCTTATTTTTTCACTGTTGGAAAAATGTTGGATAGAGAAATAACCCTATAGCATACTTAACAATTTTTCCAAAGTCTTGATGTCTAATTGTCCTTAAAACAAAGGAATATCAAAGTTAACTTATACCTTAAAGGGAGGCTCACCTCTAAAGTGACTTTTGGTTGAAGGTGCCTCTGTTGATGCCAATAGTCATCAAAGGATCTGAGAAAAATTCTCCATCATCATGTTCCTCTATTGCTCAAGCAACGGTTTGAGAGGATCTCCTACTCTGTCTTCCATCTTTTATTTTTCCATCGGAGGTTTCATGGGTGGGAGATAGCACTTTTACTCAATATAAACAAGATCAAGACCCAAATCTCTATACCCTGGACTCGTCAGAGACATGCACTAATAATGATAAGGGGAAAACTATTTTGATACCACTGATCCATATTATTTTGAGAACAAGCTCAAGACCCAAATCTCTATACCCTGGCCTCGTCGGAGACATGCACTAAGAAAGATAAGGAGAAAACTACTTTTATACCACTGATCCATATTATGTTGAGAACGAAATGAAGGCACAAATATAACAAAGATATAACAAGGAGATACAAAGAGATATTGCAAGGAAAAAAGTAATATAGTAAAACTCAGATTCTATTAATGATTGTCTGGAATACAAAAGACTATAAAATACAAAGAACACAAGCTATCTAGAATGATGGTAGCTTATCTATGAAGAGAGATGTTTCAACCACTCTAATTTGAAAGAATCTCTTTAAAATGAGGCTCCAAATGCCTTTTTAGCATAAATCATAAATGGTAAAACCAAAATATCCAAAACCCTAACCTCGAAAGACAAAACACCAAAAGACTTGTGGGCCCCGATGGGGGTAGTTGATGTGCCAAATTCATGATGATGCAACTTTTGCATATGATATCCATTTTGGTCTCTTAGTGCCCTCTACTTTTTTAAAGAGGCGATGTTTCTCTATTTATCACTCAGATAAAACTATGAATAGATTTATAAACAATGGCTTTATCATTCATCGCAATAATGCTTGATATTGGAATAGGAAAAGAACAGATGAAAATAAATAATTTTAAATCATAAGGAAATAAAACAAATCCTAACATTGTACCATGTCCACATTCATATCATATCAACACACAATGATTTATCTAAAGAAATATGAACAAAATAGAGAGAAACAAACATGGTCCTTTCAGAGGACTTTGAATTATTTAACAACATTCATATCATAGGGATGCAAAGGAAATTCATTCTCAAGATTTCATGCTTAAATAGAAGTTTGAAACCAAAATATTTATAAGCTCCCTAGATATCTCTTTAAGGATTTCAAAAATTAGTACAAATTGAGTGTTCAATATCAAATAAAATGTTTGCAATAACTCAACACTACACAATATCTGTGATATTTAAATGAGAAATAGGAAGTGCATTCTCCCTAGTTGGATGGGATGGAGTTGTAGTTGACCATATATTAGGAGGAGACAACCTGGAAGATAAAAAGAGGCAGTTAGAAATTGTTCTCACCTACAACAATACTTGAATGACAAGATTTGATGATTTGCAAAATGCGAAAGAAAAGAAAAAATGGGGTTGCTTAAGAGAAAGCTAGTACTCATAACAATGGAAATGGAGAGAGATCGCTTTGTTACTCTTTTGAAATCTTAATATAAGAGGGAACATGTCCAGTGGAATTTTCACAGTCATTTTTTTTATATTCAAGATTATGGTGGGTTTGCTTTTAACTCACCTCTCAACCACTCTTGAATATATTCATGTAACAACACCATTATTTTCTCTTGTTTTACCTTGATTTTGAATAGTTCATCCTCAATGCTCTTCAACGTGTCATGTTTTTGATGAATTATGGATGAATTATTTTCATTATCATTCACAAAACTGACAAACTATCATTGTATCTCTTCATCTATAAAGTTTTCAAGATCATCAAATTCCATTCCCCATGTAGCCCTTAGTACACCAAGTTATGTTTCCACTTGATCCTTACTTAACAACATGGAGTCTTTTATTAAAATTGAACCTTCTAGCTCCTTTGTAATATCAAGTTATTTTAAGAATAATCTAATTTTATTTTCCATCATAGAATCACTATTTTCACTCATTTTCTAGAGAGTATATATTCTCCCCAACCAACTAGATTTGATTTGATTCACCCTACTTTAGAAGGAAGGCCCATCTTCCATCTAACAATATCATCTATATTTGATATTCTCATGATGAATCTGCTTACTAAATTATTATAGAAAATATCTTTGTTCCAAAGATCCTCTTGTAGATGTTCCCTCAAGTCCTGAATACTTATAGATATGATTCTATCTTTGACAACTATTTCCCAAGCTTCTCTCATAATGCCAAGTCTTTTATCAATATTTTTAGCTACATGTATTCTAACACCTACTAGTAGTTTTGCAGATTTGGTGACTTTGGAGCTTCATGAATCCATTTTTTCAGGGACCTCCTCAAGAACCATAATAGCTAATGGTTATGAAAATAATGGCTTTGGTATAAGGGCATCTTCAAGTTCTCTTACCCTTTTCTTCAATATCTGATTATATATTTCCTGCTCTGTTATTGAGTGAGCTAAATATTCTCTTGTAACATGGTGAAATTTGATAAATCTTTAAGGTTTTAAACCCTTTAATTCAACTTCAGAGCTCCATTTCTCCATAACCTCTTTATCCTTCATGCTGACCCTTTTTTATATGGATCTTCTTGGATTGTTTTTAATATATGGCGTGATGAAGATTCACTGAATATTTCTCAAATATGGTGGGCCATTCTCAGGATAAATCCTCCACTTTCAACTTACTTTCAGCCAATTGTACAACCACCCATCCAGGCGTGTCATTGTCTTAATAAATTTCCATGCCATTCATGTTCAATTCAAAATCCTCAGGGTCTAGAAAAATGCTTCCATCTGGGTTCCTTTTTCTTTTTGGAACAAGGGGAAACATATGTGTTTCCACCAATTTTTATCAAGGGGGGTATTAGTTATCTCCATCACCTACACCTCCCTCCTTACTCTTATTTCTTCTTTCCTTTCTCTCTTGGTCCTTGTGGCCTGAAGAGGGGATTTTTTGGGTGTGATTCACTATGCCACCCTTAGCACTAGTTGTGTATCAGCCCCTTTGTCTATGTTGTGACTTTGTGTCCCTTTCCAAGGGAGATACCTCTATTGTACCAACGTTTTAACTCACCCTAGAGTGTGCACCTTCATGAATGACATGTTTCTTCCTCGGGTGTAATTTTTCTTAGGGTAGTTTCTATCTTTCCTTCAACATGTCAGTCTAAAATGACATATCCTCCTTATGAAATTTATTGCACCCTATTAAAAACTAAGGGGTAAACAATTTCTAATTTATGGGTGGAGAAAATACCTTCGGGATCAAATTCATTTAGGGATTCTACTTCTTTTATGTTAAAGGATTCTAAGAACCTTGCCATATCGATGAGACTTGAGGAAATTTTGACTGTAATCCCAACACTTTTAAATGGAATGGGAATAAATTTTCACTTCCTCTTCTTGTCAAAGGACAAGGACCACATCCTATATTGTCCACATAACTCATATGCCTGAAATCTATCACACACAAACCATGGGAGAAGCAATTTTTTCCCTTATAAACCAATAAGCCTTATGTATGTGAAATGCTATTCAAATAAACATACTCCTTTCCCTTTGATAAACTCCTTGGCCAGTTCTATGACCCTGGATGGTTTAGTACTCATGATCATGCTTTTGCACTCCTTGTTGTAATCTTGGATTTGGTAAAACAAATATGGGGAATTGTTCTTTCAAAGCATGGGATACCTTAATTGGATAGGGTATTCCTCAAAACTTCCATTACCCTTTGGGGCCATGCCCTCGAATGCATTATAGTAGGAAATATCCAATATGAAATAATGGGTCATGTAGAATCTCTTAATCTGAATGAAATTAGACAATTGATGGGAGATCTTGTTTGAGATGAGTTGGGCCGACTAAAAAATGGTGCCCATATTTACTGAGTAATACAATACATATAAGACATTAATGGGAACATATGTCATTCAATATTGAGCGACTAGTCATGAAAAAAGACAATCAAATTATTTAAAAGGATGAGGCAAAATGCATGTACTGATTTTGTTGATGTTTGAGGGTCCAGTGATGTGTTGGAACATAAATTGCTTGAGTAAGCTCATGACACCACCTTGGGTGTCCAAAAAGGAATCATCTTATAGAAGCTTTAGGACTCTGTCTAGCGTAGGGAGGCATAACATTCTTCTAAGCATATTCAGTTTTAAAGGGATAGGATTTCTTCATCTTTCCTTAACCTGAATGAGCTAATGATTTGAATTGAATGTTTTAGCACACCACGCAACCAGTTCTCTAAAATTGAATACCTCAAGAAAGCATCCAATTTTTTCTTTTCTTGATGTCCAAGATTTTTTCTTGAGATTTTCTTCTTAGGGTAGCTTATAATACCACTTATACTCTATATACCATTGAAATTCCCTACATTCATGAGCCAATGAATTCATGGTGTCTCCATAGAATGGTTCTTTCTTCTTTGTGTTCACCATATTTTTTCCCCTTTAATGCACATGGATAAGTGTGAGGGTTACATGTTTAAACTTGATTTTCTCTTTGATAGGTACCCTTAATCACAATTTAAGAGCCAATTCATTGTTCAAATTTTCCCCTTCATATGTTTGGTGCATGTCTCTTATAAAATGGTAATTTCCATTTATGTACATGAGGATCAGGGGAAAAGTGTGAGAATTAATCTTCATTATGTTGGCATGTTTACAAGAAGAGCGTGATTTTCATTGATGGCAAGAGCAACAACAATGATGGCTTGTCTAAAGGCAAGAACAACAACAACGATAGCATGCTTACAGTTATTGATGGCAAGAAAAACAACAATGAAGGTATGGTTATAGGAAAGAAAAGTAGCGATGTTGGAAGGTTTACAGTTGGGAGACAACAATGGAAAATAGGTAGGCAAGGAAGATCAACAGCGATGATGGAATGAAAATATCAAAAGCGTAACAATGAAGAGAAACAATGATAATTGGATCCCATTCAGAATTCCCAATGATCGTCAGATCTGAATTCGGATAGGATGAGCGCATAGATGGAGGATAGATCTTAGGCATTAGATCCGAGCATGGGGTTTGACCATCATTGGATCCAGGAGAACATGCACATTCTTTAAAGTGCAAGGTGAATCGAGCTTACAAAATCTCGAAAGAAGGAGGACCATCCATCTTCAAGCAGGACACGTGGTCACATATCAACATTTCATTGACTAAGAAGTCAAAGGAAGGAAGTTCTTTATCCTTCCAAATCACAAAATGTGAAATGGAAAAATGACCTGAGCCATTGGATCAAGGATTGATCGAGGATGGATGCGTGGCGAAAGATCAGAGCACCACAAAGACTCCATTTCAGAGTTTTGCAGACTGAGAAATCAAAGATCAAAGGAAATTCAACCTTTGAAGTAGTGAACCTCGAAATCCCGAAACAAATACATAAACAAAGACTCCATTTCGGAGTTTCACAGACCGGGAGTTGGAGGTGTCAAGAACACTCACAACTAGAATGTCGAAATCGCGAAATGTGAAACCACGACTTAATATGAGTCATTGATCAGAGGGAGATCATGGACCATTGATCCAAATCCATTTCGGAGTTTTGGATACCAAGAGTTGGAGGTGTCAAGAACACTCACAACAAGAATGTCGAAATCATGAAATGAGAAACCACGACTTAATCTGAGTCTTTGATAAAAGGGAGATTGTGGACCGCTAATCCGACTCCATTTTGGAGTTTTGGATACTAGGAGTTGGAGGTGTCAAGAACACTCACAACAAGAATGATGAAATTTCAAAATGCAAAACCACGACATTTTGGAATTTTTGATACTGGGAGTTGGAGGAGTCAAGGAAGCAACTCACGATAGGAACTCATGATATGCAAAATCATGAAAAGATTTGGATCATCGAATCATCAATATCGTGGACCGCTGATATGACTCCATTTTAGAGTTTTGGATACCAGGAGTTGGAGTCAAGGAAGAAACTCATGGTAGGAACTCACGATATGCGAAATCACAAAAATATCTGGACTATCGAATCACCAATATTTTGGACCATTGATCTAAATCCATTTTGGAGTTTTAGATACCAGGAGTTGGAGGAGTCAAGAGTCGAGACTCTTCATCATAGGATTCTGGAAGTTGTGAAATGAGAAACACCAAAAACTTTGGGGTTCATGACTTGGAGTGTCGAAGCACTTCAATACAGAAATCCCAAAATGCCGAATTGTAAAATGCCGAAATACCTTTTGGTGTAGGTTGTGGTCACCATCAGTGGTCATGTGAGAGGGAGGAGATAGAACCAAGCTAAGCTCCTTTTCAGCGATTGTAACATGAAGAGTCGAGACTCTTCACCACAGGAATGCCGAAATGCCAGAATGTCGAAATGAGAAATTGCGAAAGTGCTTTATGGATAAGCGCTTGGTCACCGTCGGTGGTCACATCGTCGAAGAGATGTAGAGAAGAGATTGAAGAGATAAGCTCCATTTCAGAGTTTGGGACATGGAGAGTCGAGACGACTCTTCATAGAATCCCCAAAACATGAAATACGAAATGCATGTTTAGAATTGGCCCCTGGTCATAACCTATGGTCACATCGACGAAGGATCAAGGGAGGAGCTAGCATGAAGCTAATATCTATTTCATAGATTGCGACTTGGAGAGTCGAGATGCCTCACAACAGGAATTGTCGAAATGTGAATCACGAAAGCGCCTTCTGAACAAGCGTGTGGTCACCGCCCGAGGTCACATGTGAAAGGAAAGGTGGAAGGTGCCAAAGGCGTAAGGCTCAAGAGGTTCACAGTGTAACTTCCAGAAACCACTGATTGTTTCTGCACAGAAAAATCAAAGAGGCCTCAGTGTGATTTCCATAGGAGCTGAAGAGTCTCAAGGCATATTCCAGTGGAATGAAGATTGTTCATAGACGTGATTGAGAGATGGAAGAGCATTGAAGCCTGTAACTGCAACAAAGAGGATGAGCTTGAGTATGATAGAGAAGATGAAGAGTCTCGACTGCAAGATAGGATAAGGAAACTTAGCATAACACCCAGTGATGATGAACGCATGGTTATAACCACCAGAGAAGCTGAGGAATTTCCATGATGATCAAGAAGAGGACTCAACATGAGGAGAACATGTAGAACAAAGAGAGTGTGTTGATGCTTGAGGGAGTGAAGCAGTGGTAAGGTAGCGTGGCAGTGTATATCCCAATGTGGAGAACATTGGTGTGGGGAGAGCATGCATAAGCATTGCGCATATAGCATGCACAAGGTTCACAGAGACTATAAGAATGGAGAACAAAGAAGAGACGAGGGCTGTTGTTGAGAGTGATTCATTTGTGTAGAAGGATGAAGAGTGCAGCAGTGGAAATGCACAGAAGAGGAATGGTGCATTGAATGGAGATGGTGCATAGAGCATAAAAGGAAGAAGAACAGAAAGCGCAAGGCATGTGTGCAGGAAGACAGTGAGGCAGACAGAGTAGGGAAGTGTAGCAGAACAATGATGAGACTGGTAAGCCATTGATGAACATTATATCACTGTAATAAGTTTCAGTAGCAAAGATTTATATTTCAAGGTGGTAGGGAGGTTCTAGGGAGGATTGTTGTCCTCAAAGGTTCAAGTGGGTTCTTGAACATAGGGAGTTGTAGCTTCCATCTGGTTGTAGCCAAAAATGCTAAGGCAGTAGGGTGGTGCAAGGGAGAAATTTTGTTCTTTGTTATACAGGTTGGTGCCTGTG
>SNQJ01S0172089.1:0-10727 GCA_010110895.2 Picea sitchensis
ATGAACATCTCTTTTACATCCCCTCAGATGATCCTTGGTATGTTGATCTCCTTGTCTACCTCCGAACCCAAAAGTTCAGTAACCACCTCTCACGAGATGAGCATCGACGTATTTGCCATCAGGCCCCCCGCTATCTCCTCATTGGAGATATCTTATATCGGCGAGGGATAGACACCATACTCTATCGATTCTTGACTACTAACGAGGTTGATCGGATCTTGAACGACTACCACATTAGTGCTTGTGGGGGCCACCTTTCGGGGATGTCCACCGTTCAGAAAATCATTCGTGCAGGTTACTTTTGGCCTACATTATTTCACGATTGCATTCATGCCGTGAAGCGATGTGATAAATGCCAACTTTATGCCAACAAAGCATGAGCACCACCTGCTCTTCTACACCCAGTCATTACTGTAGGACCCTTTTGTAAATGGGGCATTGACTTCATGATGTGCAACCCCCCATCCAACAATGGACACAAATACATTATCATCGCAGTTGATTACTTCACAAAATGGGTTGAAGCCATGACTACCTTCAACAACACCACTGACACCGCAACACATTTTTTATTTAATCACGTCATATCCCACTTTGGAGTGCCACTCCAACTAGTCTCTTATCATAGGAAACATTTCGAGAATGAGATTTTCGTCGAACTCTCATCCCGGTTAGGATTCTCCCATAATTTTGCCTCACCATATTACCCTTATTCCAACAGATAGGTCGAAGCAGTTAACATGGTCCTCAAGACCATGTTACAGCACACGGTTAACAAACATAAGACCAATTGGCATCATATGTTATTTTCTGTTCTATGGGCTTACCGAATGACTGTCAAAACAACCACTGGTTTCACACCATTTCATCTATTCCACGGGGTCGAGGCCATTCTTCCTATCGAGTGTGAAATTCCCACCTTACGCACTGCAATTGAGCTATTACCTGACACTACTCCAATAGAGTAGTGTTTTCTGAACTTAGAGTCCCTGGATGAAGATCGTCGATCTTCATTACAGAACAATGAGGCAACCAAAAAATTGTCAAAAGCCACCTTTGATCGCCATGTCAACCTTCACTCATTTCATGAAGGTGACCTCGTCCTTGATTATGATATCGCTCATGATACCCTCAGTCATGGAAAATTCGATTCATTGTGGCATGGCCCTTACATTATCCAACATTGCCTCACCAAAGGCGCATACATCTTGGCTTCCCCCGAGGGCCTCTCTCTCAAAGAACCCGTCAACAGGTTGTACTTACAAAAATTTTACGCCTGAGCATAGCCATTCTACACTAGGTTATTTTCTTTTGTAGTGTTTTTAATCTTTTTTTCCACACCTCACATCTAAACTATCATTTTTGTTATTGACAGATGCCTCCTCAATCAACCTACCACATTGGTTACACCGACGACACTAGCTGTTGGACACAGAATCTAGCTTCGACTGCTTGGGCCCTCTATTCCCCCTCACATGAACTACTCCACTCCAACGACATATGTTTGGGCTTTACAACCAACAACCAAGCCGAGTACACTACCATCATTGGTCTCCTTGCTGATGCCAACCATCATCGTATTCGTCACCTTAGCGTCTTACTTGACTCCCAACTGGTCATCCTCCAGCTCAACAATGTGTACCGTGTCCACGATCCTTGTCTCTTTCGAAAATACCTGCAAGTTAGACTTTATCTCGACATTTTGATTTCATTACATTTACACATATTCCAAGACAATTTAATCAAATCACATATAACCTAGCTAACATTGTACTAGATTGGCATATATCACATCAAGACACATTTACACACACATAAACCATCAGAAGACTGTCACAGCATATAGATTAGACATCATACACAACATTAAAAAATTCTCACACACATGTGAACATCACACAGACCCCAAAATGTATATCCATATATATATATATATATCAGTCAAATGTACCATCAAAATGTTTACACAAAAATAGAGTACATCCTATACAAAATCGGTAGGCCAGTGAACCACCTCGGTACAAAGCTAGTGTCACCACATCAAATGGACTCACCAGCCTATATAATATACAAAAATACACACAGAGACACTCATGGTGCCTCTAGAGCACCACCACCTGGGCCTCCCTCAGGAGGTGGTGCCCCACTCGCTATCGGTCCCTTTGGACCTGGAGGTAACCGCCCAGTCATCGTAGCACCTGCTACTGCTGCTCGCTGAACCATGGTCTGCCACATCAACAGAACCCCCACAAACTGCTCCAGGATGCCCTCATCCTGGATATGCGACCACATGCCCTCAGGCACACCCTATAGCACCACCTCCAAGCGATGATGAATATCCTGAAAATCTCCCTCAACCTCGGTCAGAGGAGCATGTGATGGCCTTGCACTAGGGTCATTGAAACGATGTCTCCTAGCCGCTCTCTCATCACTAGCTAGTCTTGCCTCAACATCCTCATGTTGTCGTCTCTCTCCTGCCTGCGGCTCTCCACGCGAAGGCCTCATCGGCCCCTGATGAGCTGACACTCTAACCAACTCAACCTCATGCCCACGAGGTCCCACATCTACACATACAAACAAACAAAGGATAGCATCAACATCCATCTATACATAATACACATGTTATCCTATCTAAATATAAAAACATAAAAAAATCACATCATACCTCGGTGGTCGAACACCTCTCTTGGCGGTAACACCATCTCCAGATCACCTCGAAAGTCCACCCCACAGTGTGGATACTGCAATATGATCTGTGGCATCTTTCGCCACACTTGTGCAGCCTCAGCCATGAAAAAATGGCCACCCTCCCCACCATCGTGCCGAATCAAAATCCTAGACCACCGCATCAGTCATGGCTCTCGTGCACGAGGTGCACCCAATAACACTCTAGGGTGCAACATTGACACCCTCTCAAAAAACCATGCAACCAAGATGGACCCAAAAGCGAACTCCCCTAAGTCCGCAACCCGACACCTATTGAGTTTCCCTACCATCTTGGCATGAAGCATCAAGCCCCAGGAAAAATTTGCTCCTGCTAGTGCCCTCCCCATAACCCTCAGTTGACCACCATTGATCTGCTAAGTCATGAGGGACCCATATACCCTCACAACCATTGCTTCTACACATCAATGAACTAGGGCATCCATAGCCCCGATACTCACCACGGAGCTTGACATAAAATCATCCCTCATATAGTACCTCTGGCCTAAGGTAGCCAACTGCACATCCCCAGGTAATACGGGCTCTGCCGGTAAGGGCATTCCCCGAAAAGGAAGCCCAATCAGAAAATATACATCCTCCACTGCAGTGAAGGCCAGTTGCTCAACCAACACCATAAAACAATGCAGATTTGGACTCCACATCTAGATCAAGAACTGTAGGAGGTACTCCTGGGTCTATATCAAGGGGCACTCAAAGAAATTCAGTAGCCCATAAGCTGCCAAAGTGTCATGAACCATCGGCTCGTCAATGGCCACAACCTCCCTGAGCTGTGACCAATCCCTCTCTCTCCAGTGAACCGACATCATCCAAATGATCACCTGCAACCACATAATGTAGTTCTCGATCAACCATCTCAAACATAAACACATTAACATCTCGAAAAAAGATAAGTTTTGCACCCATCAGCTTTGCCCCCAAGGCGCGGTTGTTTAACCCCACAGGCGCGAACACAGGTGCGCCTGTTAACCCCACAGGCGCGCACACATGCGTGCCTATTCATCCCACAAGCACACACACATGCGCGCTTGCTCATCCCACAGACATGCACATATGCGCACCTGTTGGCCATACAGAGGCGCCTTCATGCGCCCCTATCACATATACAGGGGGGCATCATAGTGCTCCTGTTCACTACAGAGTTGCGCACTCAAGCGCAGTTGTTTAGCTTACAGGCGCGCATACCATGCGCACCTATTTCCCCCATTAGGGTTCCCTCATGTGTAGATATCCACAAAACAGGCGCGCACCCATGCGCATATATTTCCTGATCACCCGTGCACTGGGGGGCCCACACCCACAAAAACTCCTATACGACCCTCCGTACAGGCCCTGCCCAAAAACATAAACCCTAATTCTACGCAGGATGATAAGACAACTAACCTGAAGCTTGTTGGTCCTGAATCGGTTGCCTCATTCTCCCATAATCTCCAAATCTCCTCTAAATATCTCTCATCCAATCACTCTGATAGCAGGTACAAATGAGGTGGCAATATGGGCCCTACAGCTATATATAGTCCTTTTTGCCAAACTTCCAGACCCCATTCCGGGAGCTCCAGGTGTCCATTTTTCGATCTGTCTTCAGCCACAGGATCAACACATCATCCTCTACATCAAGACAGTGCCCAGGCCATTTTTCATCCTTAGTCCCTGGGGAGCTATTTTTCCATACCCCGTCTAGGTGTGCATGCTCATGTTCAAAGTTATCAAATAAATGATTATATGTTCAATTATCTTTAGATATTGTTCACGTCGGTTATTTGGTTTTCATGTGTGCAGGTACTTGGTCATCATACACCAGCACGACGCCTTTAGGTATATAATCAATAATGGCATGTAATCATTCCCTCTGAATCTCAATTACATATCCAGTCACACCCTCTGAAATTTTCCTTTAGGGTCCCTATATCTGGCTCTGTAGTACCATCACCTCCACTGCATTTTGGGTACTGTCACCTGGTAGCACTCTACCCCACATGAGTTGTCCCATTCATAGCGCCCTTTGGCACTTTGACACTCATGTTGTTTTCAACCTTTAAGGATGGGAGTCCCGATAGGCTTACATCATGTCATGAATCAGCCACATACTCCTTCTCCTCATTTTTCTAGCCTACCCAATGGACTCCCAGGGCACTTCCTCATGGTTTTATTTTAACTGCACTCCTGCAGCACCATTTACCATCCATTTCATCCACTACTGATTTGCCCATCTTTAGACTGCCCTCCATACATTGCCCTAATATAGAAACCCGCCTATGGGGCCCCAACCCTCCACTTTTTTTTACACCAACTTGTGCCATCCTTAGGCCAAGCCATCTTACACTGGGGCACCCATTACTGTATCTACATTCTTATCCCCACTGATTTTTTAATTCTTTTTGTAATTAATCCATTGTTTCCATCATTTTACATAGCTTTTTGTTGTCACCTTTGGTGACCTTCTTGGAAAATGCAACCCATGTCACCCTTGGTTGGGGCATTCCTTATCACCTACTCCTATTGGCATCGCCCATAAACCCCAAGTTTCCCACAAGCCACCTACCTCTGCTCTCGAAGTTTGTTCACTTGTCCTGCCTCTGGCACAACTTATCCCACGTCTCATTGTCCCCCTGACACTTGACCTCGTTGAATGGTTGCGGCCACTTATACTTCGCATATATCCCCAACCAAGGGAAGTCTTGAGTCTCCAGGCATCTTGACTTCGTCCATGTACCTCCTCAGTTCCTGACCTCACTTAGTGGATTTCACGAAGCCCTTTTCTTCTTGGCATTGCGTCTCCGTTTTTTCCGACATCAGCACCGTTTCCAGAAGGGAGACAATATCTTGACTCTCATTACCTTTACAATGAGGAGTCTCGGATGGCACAGAGAGAACCATCATTGCTCTCTGTTGTCGTTGACCCCCATAACATTCGACTTTAACACTTTCTCATGTTATAGTGGGTCTTACTTTGCGAATATTGCAATTGTTTTTTATATTTTCCGAAGACCTCTGAACTTTGTTGGGCTATCAATGCCCACAAAATTTGTGATGCTTTTTACAGGTGTCATTGCCTATTGTTCAGAGTATGTTCCTCATCAGAATTGTCCTCTTTCTTTATCAAAACCGCCCTTGAGGGCACTGCAGTTGTCTACATCAACACACAGTTTCAGTTACTGTACAACACCCCTTTTTTTTGAGTTACATGACACGAGCATGGGGCATGCCCACCTCATTTGTACACAATTTATTTTACACACCTTGTGAAAGTTTGGGTCCTACAGGTTTTCTTCTCCTTCCAATGGGTCACTCTTGATACTCTCACTATCTCTCTTTCTTACAATGGTACTCTCAGTAGAAGAAACATTGATGAATTTTGGCTATCTATATGCTCCTAACCTCATCCATCATGGGGCATCTGTTATCACTGAAATTTCRTTTGCAAATGGTTACAGGAATCCAACATMTTCAAACAACTATGAGTCCACCCATGGACCAAAATTACCAAAAAAGMATTTCCAAAAGGTCCAAAACTATACAACCAGTTATAAAATTAAGATGCGCTATGACTACACAGGGTGCACGTGCACATGTGCCATCYAGAAACACAGGAAAAGTGCACATGTGCATGATGTGTGAYTGTGGATGCTAAAAGCCACGTGCACTTGAGAACGATGCATTTATGAGGTTGGTYAGCCTCCCACCCACTTCTGGTTCARCTTCCAAGTCGATTTGACATCCAAATCTTAGTTGGATCCGGTTGGGTGGCTGGTCAAAGACCTAAAGGTGCCCTAAACAACCYCTTTTCACACTAAAAGCTGGTTGCACAATACCTCAAAGTGGTTCTATAAGACAAGGCCATGGGTGCACTACATTTTCAAGGAATTCATTTGCAAGGTTATGCTGCTRCTATTCTCTTGGGGAATCCTCTTTTCTCATCAAGGGCATACTAGAACCATTCCATTTGGGCAATCCACATCACCTTTTGAGTGGGTTAGCTTGGGATTCTTTCACCATTTCTTTCAATTTTTCAAAGTTGTAAGAAGAGCTTAATATTTGGGGTTCAAGAGCCGTCCCTTAGAGGAAGAAGGGACCCAAATTCCCCTTTCTTCTTGGTGTTTTCCTTTCACTAATACAATCCTTTCCATTGGTGACATGAGTCTCGTTTGTTTCTTGTTCTTATGTCCTTATGCTCAATAATTTAGTTGTTCTTTCCTTTACTAGTTTAATTCTTAGCTTAGTCTTTTATGTTTATTTTTCTAACCCTTTCCTTCACTGCTGTCTTGCTTATCTAACCCAACTAAGCTTGTAAGCAACCCTATTTTGCTCATTCAGGTGACAAAAGAGGCACAACAATTACTAACACTCTTTGTCAAAAATATGAAGATGAAGGATCCCTTTTTTCCCTCTCCTTCATTGTACCATATTGGCTCCAAGATGTGAGACAAGAATGGATACATGATCCTAAAATATCGCATATGATACAACAATTTAAAGCCAATTCTCCATTTTCCCTAGGGTACTCTTGGCACAATGATGAGCTTCACTAGAAATGTCGTTTGTATTTAAGTAAACGGTCAAAACTTAAATCCACAGTTCTTTTTGAGCATCATGATACTCCCACAGTTTGGCATTCACGGTTTACCAAAACCTATGATCGGGTCAAACGTTCTTTTTTTTGGGATGGTATGAAAAAGGATGTTTTCACATTTGTTGATGAATGTGATGTTTTTCAATGCAACAAAGGAGAAACCATCAAACCTCCTAGCACACTCCAACCGCTTTTGATTCCACTCGCTATTTGGAGGGACATCTCTATGGATTTTATTGTGGGATTAGCTAAATCAAGAAATAATTCTATCATCATGGTGGTTGTGGATCATCTTTCCAAGTATGCTCATTTATGTGATCTTCAACACCCATTTACTGCATCAACTGTGGCTCAACTTTTCATGGATCATTTCTTCAGGCTTCATGGCATGCCTCATTCCATTGTTTCTTATCGAGATCCAACTTTCACCAACAATTTTTGGCAAGAACTATTCAAACTCTAGGGCACCCAATTGCATCTCATCACCTCCTATCATCCCTAGACTGATGGTCAAACTTAATTCGTTGATAAGTGTTTGGAGACTTATTTGAGGTGTTTTTCCTCTAAAAGCAAAAATCAATGGGCTCAATGGTTACCATTAGTTGAATGATGGTACAATACTTCTTACCATACAACTAATCGCGTGACTTATTTTGAAGTAGTATATTACCAAAAGCCACCTTCAGTTCTCTCCTACATAATAGGTGTATCGAAGGTCCAGGCGATTGACCAAACACTTACATTTCACGAGGCTATTATCAGTACCCTCAAAGAGAATTTGGTCATTTCTTAGAATCACATGAAGCAACAAGCTAATCAAGGTCGCTCAGAATGAAAACTTGTTGAAGGAGACTAGGTATTTCTTCGGTTGCAACCTTATAAGAAAACTTCAATCAAAGCTGAACATTGTCAGAAACTGGCACCCAAATTTTAAGGTCCTTATACAATTCTCAAGCATGTTGGGAAAGTGGCCTCCATACTATTTTTCATGTCTCTTTCTTAAAGAAGGTGATTGGAACTAAGTTCCAAACTCAAACCAACCTTCTCAAGTTGGATGAAGAAGGATTCATCTGGTTTCAACCACAAGATTTTTTGGACCAATGAGAGTGTCTTCTTCGTCAGCGTACCATCAATGAACTGTTAGTTCAGTGGAAAGATACAACTCCAATAGATGCCACCTAGGAGCCCGCTAGCATTCTGCATAAATTTCCTCATCTCAAGCCTTAAGGACAAGGATGATTCTAAGGGGAGGGCATGTTAGGTACCTAACCTAGCTAACCCCTCAAGTGGGTAGAATAATATATTTCCATGTAATCAAGGTCAATATTAATAAAGCCTAGCAATAAGTAGGAATAAGTCAAATGTAAGAAGACCTAATAGAATATTTCGGTTCTAGAAGGATCTTCCTCTAGATCGTTCTTTTGGATAGATATATTTAGTATGCATAGGAAAAGAGGGTATGAGAATGTTTGTCTTGGATATTATTTTAATATATCTCTACTCTACGGGAGGTTTCCCCCTCAAAGAGACAAGTGACCATTTCTCTCAGTAATCAAAGTGCTCTTTCTGGTATTATTTTGGCATTATTGTGGTGTTGTTCTAGTTATATCATTGTTTATATGCTATTTCTAGCTAATTATTTATGATTTTCATACTATTTTGTACCTGGAATATTACATATCATCTTAATCTTTTTTTCTTTTTCTTTTTTCTATAAGAGCCTCAAACTCTTGAAACTTCCCTAATACCCCATCCTTGGTCTTCCTAAAGTAAAACTAGGACTTCCTATAGGAATTATCAATGAATGAAACATACCATATTTTACCTAATAAGGAGTATGGAAAGAATATATCTTAACCTATGTTTTCCTCTAGGAAAATAATCCTTCACATGCTTACTGAGTACAAATCCCTTCCACTTTACTTTCTTCTTAACCTTGAATTTCAACAATCCTTGAACTATGTCCTTCAATATTGGCAACACTTCATAGTGCAAGCAACCTACGCTCTTGTGTGAAATATAACACAAGTTGGCATTTTCATGCACTAGGTCTCTCAGAAGATCTCTTTGCAGCTTGTACACACCACCCTCTCAAATACCATTGGACAAAAACCAATTAGGATCTAGACATTTCTTTCACATAAGGATATGATAATCATCAAACTCAACAATAAATCCTAATTTAGTCCAACATTACTAAAATTCAAAGGAGATTCTTAGTTAAAATAGGTACACATAAAACACTAGTAAGATCAATTATATCACTTGATGGAATATGAAATGAGATAGATCCCACTCCTACTACTAGATATGTGGCATCATCATGAAGTTTACTTGCATGCCTTCCTCCAAATCTTGAAGTTTACCAAAGACCCTATCATTAGATTCCATAAGTTCAGAATATCCATTGTCCACACACCATCCAACACCAAAAATGGTGTTAGATGAAAGGGACGAGAAAATGGATCAGAGTATCTCAAGCTTGGATAAAATACTTTTATTGTCTTTTTACTTTCCATTCCCCTTCTTCTCATGAGATTGAGAAGCATAGTGGCCAAACATATTACACTTGAAACACTTGATATGTTTAAGGACCTTCTTTCCCTAATTAGAGGAATATGAATCCCCTTTCTCTCCTTTTCAAAATTTCTAGGGTCCTACCTTATTGTTTCATTTATTCATATTATTGATTATGGTAATATTTTGCTCCTCCTCTATGTTTTTTAAAGGTGGGAAAATTTTCTAGGGCATAGACCCCTCTAACAAAAGGATACAAAGAATAAAAACCATTTAATTCTATGGGAACTAGCTTTTCACTCTTCACCCTTTCTCAAATTGTTACAAGATGATCATGGAGTTCAGAGGTATTCATCAAGTAGATGGCTATAATATCTATCTTTATCTTTTGAGTGGTTTTAAGATTATTCCAAAATAGACTATTTAAATTCATCATGTCACTCTAATATAGAGTGACGATAGCATCAAAAATCTCCTTTCTCATGGTATTTCTAATTATGTGAGTGATAGTGATCCACTTTGTCTTGGCCTTCTTCTTTTTATGTTATACTAACAACAAATGATTGGTAGTCTCTACCATCTCCATAGAATACCAAATATCATGGTATTCCAACATCATCTATGCTTAACACTTCCATGGGATGAAGTTAGAGGGAAATTTAAAATTTGTATTCATATCTAAGACTAAATGTAGTCATACCATTGCTCCTGGAAAAAACTGCTAAACAAAATATGTCAGCAACCCAAAAAAAACCTATCACAATACTACAATGATATTATCAAGAACACATCTTTAAAATCTCATCCCTAAAACCTCTCAATATCTCCCTATCATAGGTAGCATCCCTACTATACATACACAAATTCCTAGAATGTTTCATTAAATGCACTCTAATACCATAAAACATTTGACCATGTT
>SNQJ01S0172090.1:1780-20463 GCA_010110895.2 Picea sitchensis
ATAAAAAGGGGAAGCAAAATGTTGTGGTAGATGCACTCTCAAGAAATGATGAAGATGTTGAGGCCTTTCTCTGTGCTATCTCGATCACCTAACTCAATTGCATAATAGAAGAAAGGGATGAATGGACGAATGAAAAAAAAGTGTGGACTCTCATTCAAAGGTTGCAACAGGATGCCAGTGCATCAGATACATTTACATGGAAAAATGATTCACTATGTTACAAAGAGTGCTTATATTTATGTAAGAACTCCCAACTCAAACAAAAGGTATTATTGGAATTGCACACCTCTCCAGTAGGAGGGCACTCGGGATTTTTCAAAACCTACCATAGAGTCAAGAAGGATTGTTTTTGGGATGGCCTTAAAACTGATGTTCAAAGATTTGTTGTAGAATGTTTAGTTTTCCAACAAAATAAGGTGGAAACAATTAATACCATAGATATTTTACAACCATTAGCCATCCCATGTCAGTGTTGGGAGGGGAGGTTTCCATGGATTTCGTCACAGGTTTACTAAAGTCTGAAGGAAAGAGTGTCATCATGGTGATTGTTGATAGACTGACCAAGTACGCACACTTTTGTGCACTCTGTGACATCCCCCAAAAATAAAATATTTCTTATTTTGTGTGCTGGAAATTTATTTCCATTTTAGGCAAATTCGAATCTGGAAATTGTTTTCCATTTATGGCAATTCTGAATTTCGAATTTAATAATTGTATTTAATTATTGTGACTATTGGGTAGAGATTTGTTTGGACTCAACTAACTATTTGACTATGACACTTGTATCACAACAACACATTTTATATTAATTGCAGGAGGACAAATGGAACAACCATGTTAAAAATCAGCTGACCATGACTCCATGAGTGGGGAACAAGTTGGAACTGCCTCTAGGTTGATGATCACAAGTGGAAAATCAGAGATTTGGCCACTGGCAGCCCCTGAAAATCAGGGATTAAGAAAGGTGCGAAAATCCCCAAAGGAGGGAAAAGACCTGGGCAAGAATATATATATATATATAGCATACGCGAGGAGGCAGGATGCTGCCAAGTATGCTGGGAAAGGATTCTTGAGCTCTCTTGTTGTTATGAACACTACGGATTGAGTGTGAGGTAGGAGGATCTTGTTGAAATAGAATCACATTGTTGTTATGAGCACTGCTGAGTAACTGTGAGGCAAGAGGATAACTGTTGGAATTGAAAGACATAGCTGAGGAGGAGTTTCCAAGTTAGCCCTCATGGATTCATGGTCAGGCTAGGGGGTGAATTGGGCAAGTGATTTTGGCTACCCTATTCTACGGTTGGGAGGAACGTGGTTGTTCGCTTTGTCTTCCCACGAATTGGTCCAGATATGTTAAATCTTCTCCTTCTCTGTTCTGAATTATTTTATATTTGATGCAATATATTTGTTAAATCAGAACTAGAATGATTTCCATTTTCTATCTTAATGATTTTATATCTAATGCAATGTATGTGTTAAATCAGAACTAAAATAATTTCCATTCTCTGGTGAATGATTCAATCACAGATGTAATGCATATTCAAATTATGATAGATAATAATGTGTAGGAAAAATTAGTTCGAATTCATGAAGCCTAAAGACTGATAGAGAACATATGGTAAATCTAATCTCGAGAGACCCCTTTCTGAACGAATGATAGAATTGGATTTTTATTTGTTATGATAGTTGAAAGGAATTATGCATGGTTAAATTTTGGAAGAAATCTCCTCTAAATTAGATTCACTGTTATTTTATTTCTTTATGTGTTTTTTGAGTGAAATCAATACTGAGATTGGCGTATTGGGAGTGGAGGTTATGCTGTGATTTCATTAATCTAACTGTATGAATAATGTCGGGAACAAAATTACTGAGTTTTTAAACTCTTTTCATGTTTCTTATTCTTTTTCCGACTTTTGAGAGTTTATTGGTTCAAGTTGTGTGGAGTTCTTTTGTTCTTGCAAACTCCAAAAACCAGAAGTGGCCCCACAACCTGATCGAATTTTGGGATTCGGCGATTACTGTGGGATGTTGTTCTTAGATCTAGCATTACCAAATGCCGAAGCCTGATATTGGTTGCGCCCAATACCTTTTTCATGACTTCACGATTCAGTGTTTGACATTGTGTAGTGTTTTTGCATAGGGAGATTGTAAACCCCGAAACCCTGAATTTTGAAATCCCAAAATACGGGTCCCTCCTTTACCTTTTTGGAACTTCGGGAAGTGTTTTGTGTTGTTGTTGACTTTTGAAACCTCGAAACCCCAAATTCCAAAATCCCAAAAATATGGGTCCCACCTTTACCTTTTCAAAACTTCGGGAAATGTTTTGTGTTGTTGTTTGACATTTGAAACCCCGAATTCTGAAATCCTGAAAATACAGGTCCGGCCTTTACCTTTTTGGAACTTCGGGAAATGTTTTGTGCTATTGATTGACATTTGAAACCCCAAAACCCTGAATTCCGAAATCCTGAATTACGGATCCCACCTTTACCTTTTCGGAACTTCGGGAAATGTTTTGTGCTGTTGTTTGACATTTGAAACCCCGAAACCCTGAATTCTGAAATCCCGAAATATGGGTCCCACCTTTACCTTTCTGAAACTTTGGGAAATTTTTTGTGTTGTTGTTTGACATTTGAAACCCCAAAACCTCGAATTCTGAAATCTTGAAATACGGATCTCACCTTACCTTTTCAAAATTTCAGGAATTGTTGTGTATTGATGATCGACTGTTGTACTCATGAAATCCCGAAGTGTTGGTCACTTCTCGCGATTTCGGGAGTGGTTGTGTGTTTATATTTGATTGTTGAACTCGTGAAAGCTCAAACTCCGAGATCCCGACATGCTGGTCACTTTTCGCGACTTCGGGAGTTGTTGTGTGTTGATTTGGAGAATCTTCCTCTCGATTAGAAGTATGGAAGTAATAGACCTGGTATAGTTAAATCTATGATGGTGTTATAGACATCATCAAATAAGAAAAATATTTGTGATTTTTACAAGATTTTAAATAATAGTGAAGGGAGGAGTATACATTATTGTACCATCAAATAGGAAGTTTAAGTTGCATAGTAAAGAAAATCAACGACAGTAAGGTATCTAAAAAAACTTTCAGACTCAAGCTTTATAACAAAAATCCTACTTGCTTGAGACCTCGAAACTTTTCAAGGATAAATGTACAAATAATTTTTTTTTTATTATGATTTTTGAGGTACATTACATATGGTATCAGAGAAAAAGTAGCAACACTAGGCCTGAATAGGGCCACATTGATTGCTTAGTATATATTCTGATTTATGAAAAAACTAATAAATCCTGTGGATTACAAACATAAAGATTTTTTGTTTTGTGTTGAATAATGGCAGCTCAAGAAGGTGTAGAAATCAGCGTGGAAGAGAATACACAACAAGGACCTCCTGGAGATCCAAGGCAGAACAGTGATGGAAGCTCACCCACAGAGGTGTTCGAAACAATGAGGAACCTTATTGTTGAACTACAGCTTTTCAAGGCCGACAATGAAAAATTGAAGAAGGCACAGTAGGAATAGCAAGAGATAAATGAAGTCCTACAGCGTAGTATAGTAACCAAGAAAAGTCCAAAAGATGATAACCATGAGGAAGAGGTCAACAAAAGGGCCTCCAAGAATTCTGGTGCAAAAATGGAAAAAGGAGACAGTTCGTCTAAAGGGACACCTTCAGCTGAAGACAAAACCATACCAGACAAAAAAGGAAAACAAATCGACCACCTTGAAGGAGAATTTAAAAAGATTAAACCAGCTACTTTTGATGGAGAATCTAGGACAGGAGAAGAAGCTGAGGCATGGTTGTTGGACATCAAAAATTACTTAAAAATCTACAACTATTCCAACAACATGAAAGTCAGAATGGTCATCTACAATTTGAAGGGGAAGGCCTGTTGGACAACTAAGAGTGGGGGTGAATCAGTTGTTACCGTGCTTAAACAATTATGCTTCTTTTGAAATCTTTACAAGGCACTCAATGATGATCACAATAATGCAGAGAATTAAACAAAGGAACATTCAGCATCAATCACATATATGAGAAAGACAGAGATAGATAATTCTTGAGGAAACCCATATAGGGTAAAACCCTCTTTTTCTTTATATGATAAGTATTATCTACATTCTTTACATTATCATAAATATGAGCACCAACTCATTGTGAGGCTACAACCTCTGTTTTTGGAAGCTGCAACTTGCTGAGAGCACCAACTCTTTGTTTTCTCTAGCATCCACTAGAAGGAAGCACCAACTCCCTGGTTTCTCTAGCACCAAATAGAAGGAAGCACCAACTCCCTGTGTTCAAGAACCCACTTGAACCTTTGAGGACACCAGTCCTCCCTAACAGCTCCCAACCACCCTGAATAATAAATTCTTTTTTACTGAAACTTATTACAGTGATAAAATTATTCAATGGATTACCATCCCTGTTGTTGTTCTGTTACGCTACTCTGTCCTGTCTACGTCAATGTCTTCAGCACGCCCCTTGCACTTTCTGTTCTTCTGCCTTTTACACTCTCTGCACCATAACCCTTTGATGCAACCTTCATCTAGCGTGCATCTCTGCTCCTGCACTTTGCCTCCTTGCTCACACTTGAATCCTCCCCTCGACCACAACAACCTTCTCTTCTTTGTTCAACATTCTTATAGTACCTGTGCTCCTTGTGCATGCAATATTTTCCATGCCACTGCATGCTCACACCGCACCCAATCTCCTGCACATCTCGAGTTCTTTTCCTGATCATCACAACTCTTCAGCTTATCTGGTGGTTCATGCCATGCGTTCAACATCACTGGGTGTTCTGCTAAGAATCCTCAGCCTATCTGGCAGTTGAGACTCCTCGTCTTCTCTGGCACAGTTGAGCTTATGCCTTCTATTTTAGTTACAGGCTTCAACTCTCATCCATCTGTCAATCCCCCTAACCATCATGTTGCTTCACTAGACGAAGCTTAGAGACTCTTCATCTTCTCTAGCGATCACACAGAGGTCTCTTCGAATTCTCTAGTAGAGACCATCAATGATTTCTAGCAGTTATACTGCGACGTGCTATAGTAGCCCTCCGATCTTGTTCTAATTCACCTGCACCGTTGGATTGATTCCATGGGATTTTTCATTCATTTCATCATTTCAACATTCGGCAATTCGACATTCGTGTGACCATGCATCTCGACATTCCCAGTCGCGATCCCCGAAACGGAGCTTGGTTACTCTAGCTCTTTCCTCCATCTCTCGCTGATGTGACCAAGGGCTGTGACCACAGCCTTATGCATAAGGCTCTTTCGCAATTTCACATTTCATGAGTCTGGAGATGAGGCATCTCAACTCTCCAAGTCACGATCCCCGATACCCCGAAATGGCGTGGGATCAACGGTCCCACTCAACACTTGATCTGACGGCTCAGATCATTTTGCGATTTCGACATTCCTATGATGAATGTTCTTGATGCTTCCAACTCCCGATCCATGAGACTCCGAAAGGGAGTCGGATCAATTGTCCACATAACCCCCAGAGATGGACAGTTGACGGGATTTCGACATTTCGTAATTTGACATTTCAGGACTCCTGATGCTGAGAGTTTCTTGACCTCTCTATCTCCCGATTTCCGAAACTCCAAAGAGGTGTAACCCGCTGACGTCACACATGTCGAATACCTGCCATGTGTCACCCTGATTCATGATTTACATGTGCTTGAAATGTTGAATCAGTCTGACACTTGTCATTACCTGGTTGTGCCACGTGTTCCTAGCTGACGTGGTTTTTCCGACGTGAGTCGGATCGACGGTCCAGATCACATCTTGATCTAACGGCTGCGATTAAATCGCAATATCGCATATCGCGATTTCAGGATTCCTGTGGTTATTATTCTTTGACATATTAAACTCTCGATCCGCGAAACTCCGAAATGGACCGAGATTAACGGTCAAGATCAAACCTTGATATGATAGTTCAGATTACGTCGCGATTTTTCATATCGCGATTTTGAGAGGTTAGGGAACCTCGTTCCTTTGACTCTCCAGTCAGCGAAATGTTGATCTGTGTCCACGTTTCCTGCCTGAAGATGGACGGTCCTCCTTCTTTCGATATTTTGTGATCCCTCTACTCCTTCCACTTTAAAGAGCGTACAGGTTCTCCTCGATCCAACGGTGGTCAGACCCTGCGCTTGGATCTAACGCCTGAGATCTATCCTCCATATATGCGTGCTCCTCTTGCCTACATTGAGATCTGACGATCATCGAGAATTCGGGATGGGATCCAACGATCACTGACACTTCTCCTCCGAGCTTATGCATCCTCCTTACTTGGAAGAATTTCTAAGTGTCAAAGGCCTCGACCTTTGATCCGCCTGTGATCCTAAGTACGCTATCTACCTTGAGATTTAGCCATGAGTTAACCTCATCCCTGGTGCGCACCTATGCATTGCATTCGACTGTGCGCTAATTCCTCCTGGGCTTACTTTGTTCCTGGTTTTCCATCGATGCACACTCTGATCCTGCCATCAATGACAAGCACATACTGCCTATAAATCATGCCAACCATCCTCTACACTATCTCTTCTGATTTTAACGAGCTTTCTCTGTAGCATCTTCCCAAACTACTTCTGATGCCCGTCTGTTACATTCTGCGCCCGATGCGGAATGCATTTACATTCTTCCTATACTCATGCCATATTCACTGTGGTACTTGCCATCAATGAAAAGCATCCACGGCTTCTGTTAAACATTTTTCGACAATCCCCTTTGGCATTGATGGCAACTAAGGCACCAGTGCTTTTCTCCCCTTTCACATCAGTGTCGAAGAGACATGCTCCCCTTCAGGCTATTGCAGAAATTTTAAGAGGCATTAGATATTCAAACAATACAAACTCCCTAACAAGATGGGACTCTTTTAGGTGTGAAGCGAAATGACACCCGACCAAATGCAGGATATTCAAATGGTGTCTTAGGTAGGGGTTTAGTAAAGAGATGTCGCAATTTGTTACGTAGTGGTAATGTAATGGACACGAACAATCGATTGGTGACTGCTCTCTCGAGAAATGATATTTTATGGGAATATATTTGGTCTTGGAGTGGAAGGCGATTATTTTTAGACACTTATGGCACTAGTGATATCACAATGAATTGGGATATGTGGAGTGTATTTTACCTCTAAGTATGCAGGTGTATGAATCATCCATAATACATGAGTGCAATGGGTAAGCGTGACAATGTACTCTGCTTCTATGGTTGATGAAATGAAACCTTTCTTTGCTAAGCCCGGACTCTTTAAGGAGTCACCTAAGAAGAGATATGCTCCTCCCTTTGGGTGCTTTTCTCTCATCAACCGCAGTTTACCCCAATCGCATCTGAATAAGCATAGTGAAGACTTTTGATTTTTGGGATACTACGGACCATAAGTCATTGTTTCTTTTAAATACTTGAATATCCTTTTGACATCTTGCAGAAATGACTCTATTTAGGTCGCATTTGATGTCTTCCACCATTCCCTACAACATGCATTATATGCGAGTGAGGATATTTGTGATGTGAGCTTCCTATCATTGTCGATGAGCTTTGATCAACATCGGGTGAATCATCCCTTCTTAATTTACATCCAGGTTACCATAGGTGTACCCACCCGGTTTAGAATCTTCCATTTGAAACCTTTTCAACATTTCTCTTAGATATTTTCTTGAGAAATGAACATCCCATCAGACTGGGTAATTCTGGGACCAAGGAGAAAATGGCCAGTTCTCCTATCATGAACTTATTTCAGATTCAAACTCCATGGCTGACAAACCATTGTACCCGGTGAATCCTTATTACATCAAAGATGATGTCATCTACATAGACCAATATGATAGACAAATCATTATCCTCTGTTTTTTAATATACATATTGTTGTGTGAGTTCCTCTCGAACCCTTTGTCTTTGGATACATATCCAGTCTGTGATACCAGGGCTTGAGGGCTTCTTTTAAACCATATAAATCTTTCTTGACTTGCATACTAAGTCGGGGTTATCAAACAATTTGAAACCATCGGATTGTTCCATATAGACTTCTTCACGCCAAATCTCCATTGAGAAAGGCTCACTTCACATCCATTTGGGTAGACTTTAAGCCTTTATGACAAGCATAGGCAAGGAAACATTGTAATAAATAAATCTAGATTGGTCTACAAAGGATATGCACAAATGTTTCATCAAAATCCGGTCCTTCTATTTGGTATGCAACTTTACCGGACTAATATAAACGATTTCTGACAACTTGTCCTTGCTCAATTCAACTTATTAAAGATCCATATGGAGCCAATGACATTTTACCTTCGAGGGTCTTTGAACCATCTCCCATGTATTGTTTTTCTCAATCTGATCAAGTTCTTCATTCATTGCTTCAACCCAGTGATCATCTTTGTTGCCTTCATTAAAATTCTTGGGTTCCGGTATGGATATGAGAGCTATATGAAATTGTTCATTGGTTTTGATTAGATTTCTTCTGGTTTTTACACCTTTGTCTTTTTCTCAATTATGAAACGCGGGATGATTCTTTGAATGATTACGGAGGGAGAATTTAATAGTTGACTCCCCGGTTGGAGTATGTCTGGGTGTCACGAGTCTTCATGCGATTAGGTCTTCTTTTAGGATTCTTGGACTTTTCATCTTGACTTTAAGTACGTAATACAATGAAGACTAATTACCGTATACCTCTCTTGCTAGGATTCCTTCATCAATTTTACATCAATATAGTCAACTAACCATTTATCTTATGCACCCTCTTATTATAGCATCTATATCCTTTACTATTTGTAGAATGCCCTAAGAGATACCTTCATCGACCCTATCATCATATTTGTGAGAGTTCTCATCATTATTCTTTATGTAGCATTTTATCCCAAAAACTCACGGGGAGTGTTTGATTGTGGCGGGTCTTCCAAACCATAATTCATAGGGGTCTTGTTACTTTGTGGTATAAGGTGGGATTTTTTTGAGCACATGGGCGTTGTGTAACAATACTTCTACCCGGTAGGGTTGACCAATGTTCTTCGCATTCATCGTTGACCTGGCCATTTACTGCACTACTCTGTTTTGCCTCTCAACAACTCCATTTTGTTGTAGGTTCTTGAGATTATGTATTCTCTCTTGATTCCATGTTCATGCATGAATTCCTTGGAAATTATCTTATTGCATAAACTCTCTCCAGTCACAGTCTTCTGCCCCAACCTCTTGCTGTTTGAGTCTCTGTTAAAGCCTTAAAATGTTTTAAACTTCTCAAATGCTTGACCTTTTTCTTTGAGAAAGGCAGCCCATGTAAGTTTGGAGTAATCATTGATAATCGGCATGAAGTAGTTTCTCCTATGCCTTCCCTATAGCCAGTTGTTCCACATAAATCCGTATGAACTGGTTGGAGTGGTCTCTCTATTGAAGTAAAGCTCTTGGACTTAAAGTATGTCCTACTTGACAGGTTTTACACATTGACTCTTGGGAGCTTTGATATTCTCGGAGAGAGATCTTTTACTTCTCGAGGTTTTGAGTTTTGTTTAGTGGTCAAAGTGTAGATGTCCAAGTCTATGCACCATAACCAACTTTCATCATGTTTGCTTAGATGACATTCTTCTCATTTCTTTCAACACATACTTCATTTTTCTTTCCTTATGCCTTTGGCCCACCACTTGTCCTGAGTTTCACGGACTTTATCTTGCAGGTCCTTGGGTCATGAACAACACCTCAAATCTCATCACTGTTGACCAATACGTTTCAAGCATCCACCAAGTAGAACATCTTGTGTTTTCCTTTCTATTAGCAAAACCACCCATCCTTTGTCTTTTATTTTTCCTGGAGCATCATTTCCAAAGGTTACACTTCTAATTTGCTTTCACTTGAAATAGAAACTTTCCTTTGTCTCGTCATGTGTTTGTAGCATCCACTATCTATATATAGGGTTCATTTTCTTTGAGCATACGATACTAATCCACACTTGTTGCACCCTTCTTCTTCCAAAACCTGACATTTTCGGTGAGGGGATTTGAATCACGGTTCATAGTTCCTTAACCGGCGCTCAATAGATTTATGTCCAAAGTTGTGGCGGGTGTAGCATTCAACCTCATTGTTAAATAAGTCAAACTTATTGTTTGGGTGTTATATACTTATTGTTGTTGATTATTTCTTGGCCTCCTTAGTTGTATGTGTCCAGGACTTAATTTGTGTTTGTAGTCCGTGAAGGTTTATTACTTGACTGTATCATTCTTAATCCTTTGAAATCTTAATTGCTCCTTTGAAATCTTAATTCAAAGGATTATTCCTTTGAAATCTTAATTTCTCATGCAGTCTTAAGGAACAATTTACATCTTTGTGATATTAAGCTAGAGCATATTAGAAACAATAGCCATAGAAAAATTCTTTGTGCACGGAAATGGTTGCCTTCTTTGAGAAAATCCCGATTTCTTCCTTGTTGATGGCATCTTTCAGTAGAGAGAGCATTGTTTCTTCATTATGCGGATTCAATCCTGGCACCTTTTTCTTTTCTCACGAAGTGGTGATTGTCTTCCTTTGTTTAGCGGGTTTATTTATTTTCATTAAGTTTGTACTTTTGACAAACTTGAGTGGTTCTTCATTTCTGGCTTCCACTACTTGATGATCCTCTTCGCAACCAAACCGGTTTTAGCTTTGGTTCCTTTCTTTGATTCATAATGGTGGCTAATCCTTGAGCCTTTGATACTTGTGGTCGATTATACAAGGCTTGGGAATTTCTCCATTTTTCCTTGTTTTCACTACTTGTTCTAAAGCTTCACATCTTGTCTTTTTTCTGATAACTGTTGTTTCAGATTTTCCTCTATTTTATTTACCTCTTCCAATTCTAATTTTTAGTAGGACAAAGGTCTTCACGGGTTCTTAATTTGTCTTTCTCAGACTATATCAACAATTGTCGCTTTGTTCTTGATTCTTAGTCATCAATCTCTTCCAATGCTGATTGTTCTCCTTCCATGTCAACCATCACTTCTTCATCATTCTCATCACTTTATGTGCTTTTATTATCATAATCACTTAATCCTCCTCTTTTTTTCCATAAGCATGAATTCGTTTACCTTATCTTCCTTAGGAAGAGTCCCGCTATTGAATTGTCTTGTAGTCATCATTGTTTTACACATAAACTTTTATTTTTATCAAATCTCCTAGATTTGTGCTTCTCTTCACCTTCATGAATTACGATGTGTTTCTTGTGTAGGGCCATTTTATTTGCAAAATGACCTATCCTTCCACAGTTAAAGCATTTAGGAAGATTTTACCTTTGTATTTTCTCGATCCCTTCTTTAGTCTCTTCCTAGAATTGCTTTCCAATTTCATGGACTCGAGAATCCTCATTCTTATGCGCTTTAAATGATGCTTCTATACGGAATTGGGTTTATATTTAACTATTCTCATTTCATATGGAATTCGGTGTTCCTAGGAGTTGAGTCTGTGCAAGGTTTTTGAATCATTAAGTTGTTTCTATAGATGAGACCTTGGGTTGAACCTATCTAGGAGAGATCTCAAGATTTTACGAACTAAAGAAAGGGAGTTCTCCAATTGTTTCACCAAGTGCCTTCATTTCATTTACCATTTCTTCTACTCTTAGAAAGTATTTTCCAATTGTTTCATCTTCCTTCATCTTGAGTTGTTCAAATTTGTATTATGTAGGTTTGAAGCTGCATCCTTTACCTTCTCATTACCCTCATAGCGGCTATTAGGTTTGTTCCACATTTATTTGGTAGTTTCTAGGTGCATAACTTTTACGATTTATGCTTCTGCAAGCCCACTTCAGATAGCATTCATAGCCTTAGAGTTGAGCTAAATTCTATTTGTCATCCCTTATTATCTAGCACAAATGGCTTTACATACCCGGTGTCACACATCAGGACATGCGCATCTAAAGCCATTATGTAGGTTCTCATTCTAACTCGAGGAAGGCAAAGTTTGTTCCATTGAACAGGAGGGGCCTTATTGGTTGAATTTCAGCTAAAAGCCGAAGCCGACATGTTCAAGCTCCTGGATCTACCCTTAAAAAGGGAGACATTTCGAGGATACCAATTTGGACAAGTACGGGGGTGAATCGATTCTGGAGTGTAAACAATTATGCTTCTTTTGAAATCTTTACAAGGCACTCATTGAGAGTAGTCACAATGTCTGGAGAATTAAGCGAGGGCACATTCAACATGAGTCCACATATATGAGGAAAGGCAGGAGATGATAGATAATTCACGAGAGCCATACGAGTAAAACCTCTTTTTGTTTATATGATAAGTATTATCTACATTCTTTACGTTATCATACATATGAGCACCAACTCATTTGTGAGGCTACAACCTCATTTTTTGCAAGGTTTTGCAACTAACACGAGGAAACACCGACTCTGTTTCTCTAACACCACTGAAGAGCACCAACTCCACTGGTTTCTCTAACCAACTAGAAGCACCAACTCCACATGTTCAAGCACCCATGAACCTTTGGACACCAGTCCTCCTAGCACCCTCCAACCACCACGAATAATAAATTCTTGTTACTAAGAGCTTGGCCTAGCGATAAAATTATTCAATGGCTTACCCGCCCTATCGATTTTCTATTACACTTTGCTCATCCTGTCTGCGATGGAATTAATATTACGCAGAAGCCCTTGCCTTTTTTCTTACGCCTTTTATGCTCCACGTGCCATGTCACTTTGATACAACCTTCCTCTAGCGTGCATATATTCTCACATTGCTCTACCTCCTTGCTCACACTTAAATCCACTCCCCCCGACCACAAAAACCTTCTCTTCCTTGTTCAACATTCTTATAGTACATGTTCTCCTTGTGCGTACGTATTTTCCGTACCCTGCGTATCATACCGTGCACAATCTCCTGCACATCCCAAGTGATTTTCTTGATCATCACTCCATTCTCATTTGGATTTCCCCACCATGCGTTCAGTATCACTGGGTGTTTTGCTAAGAATCATTAGCCTCTCTGGTAGTTGAGAATACCATTATTTCTCGTACGGTCGAGCTTATGTCTATTCGATTCACGAGTTAAGCGGCTCATCCGCGTGAAATCCCCTAACCATGCGTCTTGCTTCAGCGGGCTTAGAGACTCTTCATCTTCTAAAAGCGATCCACACAAAGGTCTCTTCAATTCTCTAGTAAAGAGACCATCAATGATTTCTAAGCGGTTATCTTTGCGGCGTGCTAATAATAGCTCGATCTTGTTCTAATTCACGCACCATTGGATTGATTCCGGTTTTGCGTCATTACGGCATTCGACTGACAATTCAACATTACGTGTGATAGCCGTCGACTTTCCATTCGCGATCCCCGAAACATAGCTTGGTTTCTCTAGCTATTTCTTCTATCTCTTGTTGATGTGACCAAGGGTTGTGACCCGACCTTATGCATAAAGTAACTTTCATGATTTAAGCATTTAAGTGAGTCTAGAGATGGGGCATCGACTCTCGAAGTCGTGATCCCGATGCACCGAATGGCATTGGGATCAGCGGTTCCCGATCAACCTTATGATCGGCAGCCGGATCGTTTCGCGATTCCACATATCGATGATTTAGCATTCACAATGATGAATGTTCTTGATGATTCCAACTCTTGATCCACGAGACTCCGAAAGGGATTCAGATTATCCCTATAACCCGAGAGATGGGCGGTTAGTAGCGATTCGGCGTTTAGTAATTCAACATTTTGGGACTCTTGATGCTGAGAGTTTATTGACATCTCTATCTCCTGATTTCCAAAAATCCAAAGTGGTGTAAAACGTGATGTCACGTATTATTAGAATACCTACCCGCGTGTCCGTATTATTGATTTACATTTCTTGAAATGTTGAATGGAGTGGAAGCGCAATCCATTACCTAGTTGTGCCGTGTTCTAGCTGGCGTGGTTTCGTATGATTCGGATCGATGAAGATTCATAGCCATCTTGATATGATGGATTCGCGGTGTCGCGTATTTCATGCTCATTGATTTCGGGGATTCTTGTGGTTATTATTATTTAACATCTTCAACTCTCAATCCGAAACTCGGAAATGGAGTAGGATCAATAGTCCAGATCAAACCTTTGATCGCTGACTTTCAGGTGCGATAGCGTTGCATATTGCGATTTTGAGAGATTAGGGAACCATGTTCCTTTGACTCTCGAGTCAGCGAAATGTTGATCTGTGACCACGTGTCCTGTGCGAAGATGGGCGGTCCTCCTTCTTTAGAGATTTTGTGACGGTCCTCCTTCTTTTAGGATTTTGTGAGCCCTCTACTCCTTGCACTTTAAAGAGCATGCAGGTTCTCCTCGATCCAACGATGGTCGGACCCTGCGCTCTGATCTAACGCCCGAGATCTATCCTCCATATATGTGCGCTCCTCTTGTCTATATTGAGATCTGACAATAATCGGGAATTCAGGATGGGATCCAATGATCACTGACGCTTCTCCTCCGAGATTACACATCCTCCTTACTTGGAAGAATTTCTAAGTGTCAAAGGCCTCAACCTTTGATCTGCCTATGATCCTAAGTACACTATCTCCCTTGAGCTTTAGCCATGAGTTAACCTCATCCCTGGTGCGCACCTACGCATTGCATTCGACTCTGCGCTAATTCCTCCTAGGCTTACTTTGTTCCTATTTTTCCATCGATGAACACTCTGATCCTGCCATCAATGACAAGCGCATACTGCCTATAAAGCATGCCAACCATCCTCTGCACTATCTCTTCTGATTTTATCGAGCTTCCTCTACAGCATCTTCCCAAAATACTTTTGATGCCCGTCTGTTACATTCTTCCTATACTCATGCCATCTTCACTGTTGTACTTGCCATCAATGACAAGCATACGCTACCTGTTAAACATTTTCCAACAAGGCCATCATTTGGTGGCAAGACCTAAAATTGGCCAAGGACCTAAAGGAGAAACAGTTGGAATGGTCTGACTTTAAGAAGTATTTTAAGAAAACAATACCTTTTTGAAAGTTATTATGAAAGGAAGATGAAAGAATTTTATGAGTTATGACTCAGACAAATGATGATGGAGGACCTTATAAATAGATTTCCGGAACTACTAAGGTTTGTACCATACATCCGGGAGGATAAGATAAAAATCCAGTGATTCTTAAGTTGTTTACCACAGTCCTATAGGGACAGAATTGAGTTTGACAACCCCAAATCCTTGAGTGAGACATTCAAGAAAGCACTAATGTTCTATGATCAGTATAAATAGTGAGTAGAGTTTCCCAAGACCTAGAAGGATAAGAAGCAAGATGGAATAAACCACCGGAAGAAGGGATACCAGCCAGCGCCTTATCAGAATGTAGCAAAAAGTTTCCCAAGGAAGGATTTTCACTCCAATCATCCGAATACGCAGAGTAGTGGTAAACCGGTAACCCTGGGAACAAAGAAGTTTGGGGACAACTCCCGTAAACCATTAAAGTTTTGGGAGTGTGGAGAGCCTCATCTAAAGAGGAACTGTCCATGTTTACTTACAGCAAACAACACTGTTATCCACAATTTCGAGGAAGCCTCGACAGTGGGTGACATGGGCAGAAGTCTGCATCGGATAAATGCAGCCATAGATGGTCGACAAGATGACCACCAGTCCTCGGTGGTAGAAGTCAAAGGTAAAATTCATGACACTCGAATTTCTGTTTTAATTGACCCTGGAGCTACATTAAGTTATATTACTCCCGACATAGTAGAGTCGAATAAACTTAAGAAACGAAAGCACGAAAAATCTTGGCTTGTATAACTAGCAACAGGTACTAAAAGAAAAGTAGTTAACTTTATCTCTGATCTTGAGTTCAGCTTAGATGGTCAAAAGATAAGGACCAATCTGAACATCCTACCACTAGGATATTATGATATGATTATTGGGATGGATTGGTTGGAACAACACAAAGCAGTACTAGATTTTTATACAAAGTTACTTAGCTATAAAGATAATTCTGGCAGTGTTAGAACAACCCAAGGCATACCAAAACCTGTATCAGTCAGACAAGTTTCAGTGATGTAACTCAAGAAATTTATTAGGAAGGGATGTCAAGTTTACGCCATCCAAGTGACGAATCTATTAGAAAAAGAAGATAATCCCAAGTTAGAAGACTTTGTTGTCCTACGTGAATTCAGAGACATGTTTGTCGAAGAGATACCAAAATTACCTGCTAAGACAGAAATAGATTTCTCTATAGACTTACTACCCGGATCAGCCCCTATCTCAAAAGCACCCTACCGAATGAATTTACCAGAACTGGCAGAATTAAAAATACAATTACAGGAATTGTTGGACAAAGAGTATATCAGACCAAGTGTCTTGCCATGGGGAGCACCAATCCTCTTTGTGAAAAAGAAAGACAGTACTCTAAGACTATGTATCGATTATAGACAGCTGAACAAAGTGACCATTAAGAACAAATACCCCTTACCCAGGATAAATGATCTATTCGATCAAGTTGGTGGGGCCAAGATCTTCTCAAAATTGGATTTACGATCCGGATATCATCAAGTTAGGATAAAAGAGCAGGACATAAGAAAAATAGATTTTCAAACAAGATACGGACACTATGAGTTTGTAGTCATACCTTTCAGACTCACTAATGCACCAGCCACATTTATGTGCTTGATGAACAACATTTTTAGCCAGTACTTAGACAAGTTCGTAGTAGTATTTATCGACGATATTCTGGTCTATTCTAAAATGGAGGAGGAACATGATGAACACTTACGAATAGTTTTTCAAACACTACGGAAACACAAACTATACGCAAAATTCGACAAATGTGATTTTTATCAAAAAGAAATACAATATGTAGGACATGTCATTTTCTCGGAAGGTATTTCCGTAGACTTGGAAAAGAAAAAAGCCATTATGGAATGGACAGTGCCTAAGGATGTGGTAGATATCTGGTCATTCATGGGGATCACTGGATATTATCGCATATTTATAGAAGGTTTTTCCAGGATAGCCTACCCTATCACGTCACTACAAAAGAAAGGGACCCAGTTTAACTGGTCACAAAAGTGTCAAGACAGTTTTAACAAGCTAAAATAATTATTGACATCGGCGCCCATCTTGAAGGTAGCAGACCCAGATAAAGACTTCACAGTATGTGTTGATGCAAGTAAAGAGGGACTAGGTGGTGTACTAACTTAGGAAGGGCACATGATATGTTATGAGTCTCGGAAATTAAATGAACATGAGCGAAATTATGTCACTCATGACTTAGAATTGGCAGCAGTAATAAATGCCTTAAAAATGTGGAGACACTATATAATGGGCAGAAAATTCCTACTATTGACAGATAATAGCGAAGTGAAATATTTGTTTAACCAACCAGACCTTAATGCAATACAGGCAATGTGGATAGCCTTCTTGAGAGAATTCGACTTTGAGGTCAGACATATCAAGGGTAAGGAAAATAAAGTAGCGAATGATATAAGCCACAGAATTCATGGGTTATTTGAGATAAACATCAACAGGGAAGAAAGTAATCTGGAACAAAGAATAAGGACGACAGGCATCAACGATGGAAATTACACTAAGATAATGGCATAATTTAAAAATAGTAGCACAAACTCAAATAAACCAGATATAAGTATCGACAAGAAGGAACTATTAAGATTTAAAAATAGACTTTACATACCAGATTCAATAGAGCTAAAATTAACTATTTTTGACGACGTGCATAAGAAACCATACTCTGGCCATCCAGGTTACTAGAAAACAATAACAACACTAAAAAAACTATTTTACTGGCCTAATATGAAGGGTGAAACAACAGAGTACTTGGCTAGGTGCCAAGATTGTCAGTAGGTTAAGGCCAAACACCAGCATCCAGCCGGCCTATTACAGCCATTACCAGTACCAGAATGGAAATGGGAGACCATATCACTGGACTTTATAACAGGTTTGCCTAAAACTAAGAAACATAATGATTCAATCATGGCTGTAATCGATAAACTCAGTAAGTCTGCACACTTTATTCCTATAAAGTCTACGTTTAAAGCTATTAACATTGCTGAAATATTCATGAAATAAATTTTTAGATTACATGGTATTCCTAAAATGGTGATTTCAGATAGAGACATAAAATTCACATCCGCTTTTTGGAAGGAATTGTTTGAAGGGATAAACACTAATTTGAATTTCAGTACGAGTTATCATCCACAAATGGATGGACAGACTGAAAGGAAAAATCAAATCATAGAGGATATGCTCTGCATGTATGTAAGAACAAAGCCGAACAAGTGGGAAGACTACCTACACTTGGTAGAATTTGCATATAACAATGGGTATCCAACTTTGGCTAGGTTGAGCCCTTTCGAAATACTGTATGGCAGAAGGTGTACAACTCCAATTAGCTGGGATAACCCAGCTGAAAGACTCATGGTTGGACCAGAGATGCTCTAAGAAATGGAGAACGTGGTAAGGAAAGTACAACAGAACTTGAAAGAAGCACAGGACAGACATAAGAGCTATGCAGATCAAAAAAGAAGACACTTGGAATTTCAAGAGGGAGACCATGTTTATTTGAAGGTCAAAGCCCGAAAAATCTCACTGAAGTTGGGGAACTGTGCCAAGATGGCACCTAGGTTTTGTGGGCCCTTCGAGATACTAGATTGAATTGCACCCGTAGCATATCATCTTGAACTTCTAGCTAATCTAAGAATTCATAATGTATTTCATGTTTCTTTGTTGAAA